>JAWNOY010000101.1:0-111856 GCA_035045545.1 Drosophila gaucha
AAAAAAAAAAAAAAAAAATCATCTCGGACACGGCTCTCCTAGTCGGGCTGTCACGACTAGAGCGTTCTTACATGTTCTCACATCTTTGTATGATTATAGACACTTATTATATATATATATATATATATATATGTATATATATATATATATATATATATATATATATATATATATATATATATATGTATAAATACATATAAACAAATATATAAACATACATTATATAAAAAAAGAAAAAAAATTACAATCTGCAATATTTGACTTTGGGATGTTAAATAAAACTATTATTTATTTTTTCTTCTCAAAATTATAATATTTAATCACACCAATTAATGTAATGATTGGTGGAATCCTTGGGCGGAAATATACATATGCATTTTTCTACAACCTTCATGCTTAAATCAGATTTGAAGTATTCATTGAAAGATATGTAAATTCGATTGAGGGGTTTCCGAAGTGCTAGCTCAATATAAAAGATATGACATGAAGAATACTTTAGTAGTTTGTTTGAGGCATGAGTGCTGTTTTAAGTTCTATTACTTTATTTGTAAATAGTAATAAAGTTGCATTTAAGCCCAAGGCGAGTAGAAGCAAGAAGCGAAAAACTGCTGCTTTCCCGATCCATGCGAGCTTAGAGCACCAGCCGCATTCGCGCCTCCAGAAGGTGCCACACTGCTGGCATAGTTATAGCTCATGTGTGCGTAGGAAGGCATAGCCGGTGAAATACTCTCGCTCCCAAATCCTGATCCATGGCCCATTTGACTTGGACTGCAGGTGGATGGACGCACCTCCATGCTATGATGATGTGCAGCGGCAATAGCAGCATTTGCAGCGGAAGCTGCTCCCAGTGCTGGAGCTGATGGCGGAGGAGGTAAGCCGTAAGCAGAGAGAGACTCGTATCCAGTTGCATTGTTACTGGCTGAATTCGTGATGTTCACTGTGGGACTGCTGTTGCTGACACTTGCGCTCTCGTTTGTAGCATTTCCAACGCAGACTAGTTGATGTGGCCCCAGGGGCGGTGGTCGAAGTGGCATGTGGCACGGGTATATTGAAGGCGGTGTCAGATCTCTTTGTTGCGCTATTGGCGAGCCCACTGTTGGATGACTGAAATTTGGCATCGACGTGACGGCACTAAGCAAACGCAAATTATCAACAAAAACTTTGTAGTTTTATACAGGTCCTCATATTATTAAAGGACTTACCCATAACCCTCACTCATAGAAATCGCGTTATGATGCATATTCGAGTACATGGCGCTCATGGAGCTGCTGAAGCCACTGTTGAAGTTGAGACGTGGTGAAATGGACGGGACGAGTGTGTGAGGAACGTGATGATGATGTTGATGATGCTGATGCCGCTGATCCGCAATCCCCAGACCCGGTGAGCATTCATTGCCTACGTCGTGCGTTCCACTTCGAATCTGTGTGGCTGCTCCTCCTCCACCAGCTGAGTGGTGAGCCTCGGAGGTCTCAGAGCCCCCAGTGGGTGTGGCTATTGGATTAGGCGAGGACAAGCTATTTAGCCCACCTACGAATGAAAGACTACTTTTTAATATATTTTAATATATACCTGTATGGATATGCTCAAATTTTCAGGTTAAAATGGTTTTGCTTAAAAGTATGGCAAGGACAGAATGAGGCAGTAAGAACGCTTTAGTCGGGACTGCCCAACTGCGAGATCCCCTGAACCAAGTCCGAGGCGAAGTTTCAAATAATCTTGCGTACATATTTTATCTATAAATAATAACCTAGCGCGCACGCGTATTCTGAAATTCAAGGTATAAACAAGTAAGAACGTTGCAGTCGCTACCGACTGCATATATACTAGAACAGCCCAATTTAATTAAAGTTATCAGTAGAGCGGATCAAGGTAATCTAACTGCACAATTTGATGACCCCAGCGTTAAGGCTATGTATGGAAGATATAGATTTGTCCGATTCGCCATGCCCCAGGGGACGTATGTCAATGATTTTTATACCCTTCCAAAAAGGGTATATTAATTTTGGTCAGGAGTTTGCAACACAGAGAAGGAAGCATCTCCGACCATATAAAGTACTCTCTATTCTTGATCAGCAAGACGACCTGAGTTGATAGCTATGTCCGTCTGTTTTTTTTTTCACCGTCTGTCTGGATCAACGCAATCTCCTCCGAGACTATAAAAGCTACAGAGCTGAAATTTTACACCTAAGCAGGACTGTGCTGCAGGCATTGTATATCTCAGAATCATCCGGATCGGTTTTTTATCCCATAAAAAAGAGGACAGATCGGTTTTAAGAAATGTTTTGGTGGGATAACTTCGACGTTATTAAAGTCAGAGACTTGATATTTGGAATATATACTCCTGATATGCACTCAAATACAAAAAGGTATAGATTATATATCTACGCCCTTTGGGGGCGTGGCGAATCGGATAAAACTATATCTTCTACATTTTTAAAGCTAGAGCATCCAAATTTGGAAAGTAATATACTGTTGGCTTTCCCTTCAGATTGATCAAAAAATTTTATATCCACGCCTACTTGGGGCGTGGCAAATCGGGAATGTCTATATAGTGCTTAACATAAATCTTCCAATATTTCGGATGCTGTTAAAGCCAGAGACTTGAAACTTTAAACATATATTTGTATCAACCACCCATGGAAAAAAGATAAAGAATATATATCTACGCCCATTAGGGGCGTGGCAAATCGGAAAAAACTATATATTCTACAATTTTACACCTAGAGTCCCAAAAATGTCACGTAGAGCGTTGAGACTTGACCGTTTCGACAAAATTATGGAAACTTTATATATATCCGCCTCATGGGGGCGTGGTAAATCGAGAAAACTGATATCTTCCAAAGTCTTGTAGGTTTAACTTGAAAATCTTATATATAGGCTTTACTGTTGCCTGCTTAATAGATTGCCCAAAATTTATATATATCCAATTGATGGGGGCGTGGCGGCAACTCAGAAAAAACTGTATCTATATCCTTTGCAATTGCAAGGGTATTACCGTACTCCGCCTTGGCCGTGAAGTTAGCCCATCCCTCTAGTTTTATCTACGGAGGAGGGGAACAGTAACTTATAAGTCAAATTTTGGGGAATCTAGCTCAGCTAGATTTGCCACACGCCCTCAATAGGCGTTCGCCCCATTTGCCGCATAATAGAATATTGCCTATCTTTTTCAAATCCAAGTTATCAGACGGCAATATTGGCGATAATAGCGTTTACATTTGAAAAAATATAGTTATTCCCGTTTTCATACGCCCCCAGTAGGCGTGGCTATATGACTTTTTACTCGATTCTTGGAGTAGGTCAACAGTGCGTTTCTTTCCAAATTTGGATGTACATATATATTTTTCTGTAGGGTGGGATGACAATTCCTCAATTGGCAGGCACTCAGATGGATGGTACACTCTTGATGTAGTTTCGAAATCAAATGAGACTCGATACCGGATATGAAATCATCTTGGTGTCCGTTCGTAGAAGAACAGATCGACCAGTACAGAATATTATATTTCCCTTAATGTCGGGTCAAATGTGTAATATTTAAACATGTGCACAACTATTATTAAATATAGTTTCATTAACAGAAAATTAACGAAAATTCAAACATTATTTAGGAAAATTGAAAAACTTACTTCCTGCAGAGCCGATCAATAGGGAAGAGCAGCCACCTAAACTATTCGGACTGTCTGTCAAAGAAGTCGTAGCCGAGGTCGAGGATGAGGTTCCATTTGTACCGCTTGAATTTGGTGTTCGCCTCTGATTTCGTAACTTTTCCTCACGACGCCATTTAGCACGTCTATTCGAAAACCACACCTGAATCCTTGCTTCAGGCAATCCTATTTTACCAGCCAATCGTTCGCGTGCAAACACGTCGGGATAATGTGTTCTCTCAAACTCTAAAAATATATATCAGTGTTTCAAAATGACATTAATCAAAAGTCACTTATGATACATAAAGCATACGAGCTAGTAGGATTCATTTATTAAAATATACTTAAAGTTGCATAGTAATCGTTCACTGCTAGAAAACAAGTTAATTTAATACAAGATCTCTGTTTTCGACTTAGCTATTCCCCAAAGAACTGAACAACATAATTTACTTAGCTTTATCTCAAGGGATTAACGAGTGGATTTTGTGTCAGATTTAGTTTCTTTCGATAGTTCTTTATAGTTCTTTTTCAGCCAATGGGAGTTCTCTCTAGGCTGTTGCGGGTCAAGCTGACTCTTTTACTGTAAACCACTTCAATGCAGCAGCTAGTTTTTCCAATGCATTTTCGTACCTTTTTCTAAACTATCAATCTGATCATTTGTAAATGAAGTTCGGTTTCTCTGTAGTTTTCTTTTCAGAATTAATCTGGCCTGATCATCTTCGCTTGTTCCCATATTAGAGGCACCTCCATTTGAGTTGTCTCCCTCGCCGGAACCCGTTTCGTCTGATTGATGACCATCGAGCTCTATAAGAAATCAAGGCATAGTGTTAGAAATATTATATTAATATCACCGTTTTGCTGGCGATATATATATATGTACATGTTTAAAGCGGAAAACACAATTATAAATGATTTGTGTTATACATTGATGAAATCGAATTTATGTATTTATTTATTTATTCTTCTCCTTACTAAGCATATACAACCAAATTATGGATGGAATGGCTCAAATCTCATATCTCTACTTTAATGGTTCTACATTTTTAATTGTGGATGACTTGGATTTCCCAAGTAGATCATAATTTTCAATGACGTCTTTTCTGTCCCAAAGTTTTGTTGTGATGTTAATCTTTGTGGGGATCAACATGATCGAAATTTATTGAAGTATGTAATAACTAGAGGAATGGGCTAACTTGGGCCATGCTGAACTTTGGTAATACCCTTGCAATTGTAAAGGATGTAGATATAGTTTTGTCTGATTTGAAACTGTACCTATAAAACTTTGGAAGATATAGTTCTCTCCGATTTGCCACGCCCCAAATAGGCGGATATATAATTTTTCATAGTTTTGTGGAAACGGTCAAGCTTAACGTTTTTGTCAATTTTTGGGACTGTAGGTGTAAAATTGTAGAAGATACGTTTTTTTCGATTTGCCACTCCCCTAATAGGCGTAGATATATATGCTATATCTTAATTTCTATGGGTGGCTGATACAAATATATGTTTGAGGTTCCCAAGCCTCTGGCTCTCACAGAATCCCACATATTTGAATATTTATGTTAAGCACTATATAGAGATGTCCGCTATTTGCATGCCCAAGTAGGCGTGGTTATATAACTTTTTTATCTATAAGAAGCAGAGGTCAAAAGTATATTACTTTCCAAATTTTGATATTCTAGCTCTAAAACTGTAGAAGACATAGTTTTCCACGCCCCTAAAGGGCGTACTATATATTTTTGTATATACAAGTTATCCCACTAAAACATTTCTTAAAACCGATCTGTCCTATGGGAGTAAAGGATATAATCATCCGATCCGGATAATTCCGAGATATACAATGAATGCAGAAGATTAGCGCCTATGTGCAAAATTTCAGCTCTGTAGCTCTAATAGTCTCGGAGAAGATTGCGTTGATCCAGAAATATAGACAGACAGACAGTCGAACATGGACATATAAACTCAGCTCGTCTTGCTGGTTAAGAACATGTATACTTTATATAGTCGGAGATGCTTCCTTCTCTGTGTTGCAAACTTTTAACCAAACTTAATATACCCTTTTGCAAGGGTATAAAAAATCATAATTTGGGTTATGCGAATATTCGGTTCCGACATCAGTTGACAACACAGGGCATCAGTACTTGTTAACCAAGAATAAGAATAAACTTTCCCGTTGAGCTATCACGTGCTGATTCCTAGTCTAAACCCATTTTGAAATATCGTATAAAGAATTTACCCATGCTAAAAAAAGTGAAAATAATTTTTAATTTAAGCCAGTAATGTAATCGACTGAATCAAAAAATCAGAGTATTTTTACTACCACATCCAGTCTTACTTCAAACCACAATATGCACATCTAAGAGGCCGCAGGCCTCAACATTGGATCTCGGCTTGTCACCTTTGATATACCAAAGACACCAGTCTCTCTCTATCTCTCTCTCTCTCTCTCTCTCTTTCTCTCTCTATCTCTCTCTCTATGTGTATGTGCGTGTGTAACTGGCATTGAATGCGAGTGAATGTGACAGAGCAAATAGATGCTGATAACTCTGAGACATGCCGCAGGTCGGGACTTAGGTCCAGTCCAGAGCACACGTCACTTGCCTAGCAAACTGCAATGTGCTGACAGGCAACAACAACAAAAGCAACAAGAACATAAACAAAGGCACAACTAAGGGGAGTGGGAACAGGGTATAGAGTATACACGGTATACGATAAAGACAGCCGAACAAAAACTACAACAACATTGCTTCGCAACCAGATGATACACGACGATGAAACGAAACGATGGAATAGATAGGGTAGGCCGACAGAGCGACACTCTTTTACAGTTAAATACGTTAGAGACAAACCAGATAAGGCTCAAACAGAGTAGAGCATGAGGTTTGGCAAATACGATTTTATAAATATGTATTTTACGCTTTCTATATTTATGCACCCCATCAACATCTCGTACCCATATCCCCCAACCACTGTCACCGCTGTCACCGCTGCCACCCCCACGGGTTTGGCGTTTAATGAAGTGTCATCGCCTGTAAAATGAGTCTGCAAATCGCATTAAAGCAACTACTCTCGGTTAGGGGTAAGCCTGTCTGTCTGTCAGCCACGACAGTTATTCCCGTTGCTAGAGGCTGCGGATTAAACGGGGCTACTGTTACAGTTATTTCTTCTGGCACTCCCAAACAGTTACGGCAAACACGCGGTCGGATTTAAAGCACAGATTTTGTTTTCACAAACTTTGAGGCGTATGTGGTTAAACTAATTAGATCTTTGCCAAATATCCGAACATTTATTTAACATTATTTTGCTTTTGAGCAACTTACACTGATTTCAAAATCAAATTATATCGTGTGCCGTCGGTAGTATTGTCAGAGAAAATACTCGAACTCGCGACGTATTCAAAATTGGATATGTTTATAGTCTGTGTATTCATAAAAGTAAATAAAAGTAAAATGTATTAATTATAATAAGTCTCTGGCCTATGTGGCATTTAAGTTATGGCCTAAAAGCTAAGTCAAAATAGTTCAAAATAGTCAAAAAATTGTTACCGATAATAAGGAAAGGGACTACTTACAGAATGTTAAAGTAAAATAGTTATATTTCAATGTACATCGGTAACAGGTTAAAGGAGGCGTTTCCGACTACATAAAGTTAATACATTTTTGAGCAGGAGCTACGGTCAAGTCGATTCAGTCTTTCCTCTGCCTATCTGTCCCAAGTATAAACGCGGCTTTCTTGGAAATTATAAGAGGTAGAATCTTAAAATTCTACACACGCCAAGTCATCGGACTTCAGTTATTTGAACACGTTTTTGAAGCTAGTCACCAAATTTTTTTTTAATTCCTTGTTTAGTATACAATACAAAAATTGTTTCATAATTTGGATGATGGTTCTTTATTCTGCAAAATCAATCAAATTAAAGTTAGTTGCAAGTATAGCTATAGTTATACCCTCTCATGAAGTAAAAAAAGTATTTTTGTGCAATGTCCGTCTTACTGTCCGTCTTTCTGGCTGTGTGTATGAACACGCAGCATTTCGACACCTTTAAAGCTTGAGACTAGACATTTGAAACATATACTCGTTTATACCAGCGGTAGATTAAGTTTAATTGAATTTTTGATAAGCCCACTGGGGTAGGGGTAAATCGTAAAATACTATATCTTTAAAAACAACAATGCTGTTTTTCGTCACTATTTAAGTTTTAAAATTGGGAATATATATTCGTGTACACCACCCTGCATTAAAAGATAAAGTATATATAGCTACGCTCATTTTGGGAGTGACAATTGGGTAAAACTGCATCATCTCCAGTTTTAGAGCTAGAGCATTCAAATTTTGCAAGTGGCTTACTTTTGACTCTCTCTTCCGATCGATCTATAAGTTATACATATATCTACCCCCCGGGGGTGTGTTGAATCGGGAATTACATATATTTTACTTAAACAATGTTATTTTCGGCAATATTGCCGTCTACGACTTTTAATTTGGAGTATATACTCTGTTGTCCCCTACACAAAAAGATATGGCACGCCCATGGGGGCATCCGTGGCTAATCGGATAGAGCTGTATCTGCTACAGTTTAGGAGCTAGAATATCGAAATTTGGGAATTAACTTGCTGTTGACCTCCTGTAAAGATTGTAAACGCTATTATTTTTTATTAGCAAATTACCACATGTTTATTATGACGCAGAAGAGTCACTTGTTCAAAAAAGTTATTAAAACAAGGAAGAACGCTCTAGTCGGGTGTGCCCGACTACAAAGTCCCCTAAATCAGCAGAGGAAGTAGCCAAACTGCAAAAGTTGGTTATCCCAGCGTTGAAGTTGTGGAAGACATAGATTTTTTCCGACTTATACGCAATACTATAATACCATATATTTTTGTCAAGGAGTGGGATACACCATATTCTATATCCCAATTCTTAGATGGCAATATTAGCGAAAATAATAGCGTTTACAATCTTTGCAAGAGGTCAACAGTCATTAAATAACGGCGATTACTTGTACTTTCTTAATAAAATTTTCAGGACACAATATTTACATCGAAATGTGGATATTTGCAAAATCTCAACTCCCTACTATTTGAAATACGTTTTTGTAAATTTTTAGGGCTATTAGAGGCGGTATCCAAAATCTGAAATATTTATAATCATAACCTACATTAAAACTTGGAGTCTCTATCTTATATGGTCTTTAAGTTATGGCTTCAAATCGAAGTCAAAATATCGATTAATAATAATTATATAATAATGTCGAGTTAATGAGGTTATTAATGGTACATTTCTATTAGTGTACAAGAGTCTAATATGCCTTTTTAGGGCCATTTTTTAGAACAGGGTAATATTATATAAAAATCAATAGCAGACTTGTCATGAATCAATTTTGCCTAAAATACGCACGATTGGCTTGGAAAATCTCTTGGATGTCGCTTATGTTATTGCTCTCTAGTATTTTTTTGCACGCATACCTCTCACCGATATCGGTGATTGTATTTTGTATTTATCAGTCAGTATCCTCACCAATTCGATAAGGACGATAAGCCTGCCGTGCGTGCGTAAATACGCGAGGCACGTGACCTAGCGTCCAGTGCTTGATTGGCCTTGCAGACTTTCTACTTTTAAAGGTTTAGTGTTACCCACCCCTTAAGCTACTGATATTGCGTAGTAAGGTGTACAGTAATGTATTCGTTTATAAATACTCGAATTAAAGTAAGTGCAACAAAATAAATATTATTCCAAAAAGAAGAAGGTAAACATTTTATCTCAACTTATTAAAACGATAAAAAAGTAATTCATAGCAATTTAAACAGAAAGTTACATAAAGTTGATACCTATGAATTGTTATACATCGATAAGAAAAAAGCTTGAATTCGATCATAAAGGAAAGAAGCTTACACCGAGTTTGATTCGTAGATGTAAACTTATAAATCAATAAGTGTTACAGGTTTTTTTATTCCCAGAACCCATTGAAAATGGGAAATCATGGTATAATGTTTTTTTTTGCAAAAAGCTTGTAACAGGAAGAAGGAGGCGTCGCACGCCCCATAAAACATATATTTTCTTGATCAAGGCGACGAACTGAGTCGACTTAGCCCTGTCCGTCTGTCTGACCGTATGCATGAACGCGTCGACCTCAGAACTTATAAGAGATAGAGACTTAAAATTTTGCACAAAGGTCCTTGTATACAACGCGCTCATATCAAGTTTGTTTCTGATATTCGATAACTTTTGCTGTTTCAATGATATTGATTCAAAACGTTATCGAAATTCAGTTTTTGAACAAATCTTTTAAATTTGGCTTCTGTAAATAAAATACACTTTCTATTTTTTATATTTTGGATACCGGCTCCATATTTTACAAAATCAATTTAATAAAAAAACAAGTAAGAACGCTCTAGACGGGACTACCCGACTACGAGATCCCCTGAACCTTTGTTCGAGTTTGCATGTTTACATACATACAGAAAGATCTGAATGCAACAGTAAAAAAAAATTTGCTTTTGAACAAAAAATATTGAAAGCAGCGGGAATTGAAGCTGCGATTCCTCGCTTGCAAGCCGCCATCTCTAACTATAACACCACACTCTTCTTAATGTTCTCGGTGACAAATACGCAACTAAAGTAGCAGCGGAGAAAACTACAATAAAACTGAAATTACGATTGAACAAACAAAATTCAAAGAATAACGCACACATTTGTATGTATGTGTGCACACGTATAGACTGTGGGCACAGTGTGCACTGCACACGTGCTTTTGTCAATTGACAAAATGTTTTGTTCATAACTTTTATGTTACTAAACGGATTTCAATAACATTTTCAGCAATGAATCCTTTCATTTTACTTTTATTACGGCTTTACTTAGAAAATTTTAAAAAAAATTGAATTGCGGCTTAAATAATTTTTTTTTTTTGTAAAAATTGATTTTGTAAAATGTGGAGCCGGTTTTAAAAATATAAAAAAAATATGAATGTATTTTATTTACAAAAAGCTAATTGCAAAATTTGGTGACTGGAGCTAAAAAAATGTAAAAGATATGCTTTAAAAACTGACTCTTGATAAAGTTTTTAATCGATATCAGTGAAACAGGAAAAGTTATCAAATATCAAAAACAAACTCGATATGCGCGCTGTATACATGGACCTTCGTGCATTTCAAGGCTCTAGCTCTTATAGGTTCAGAGATCGACGCGTTCATACATACGGACAGACAGACGGACGGCCAGACGGACGGATAGACAGACGGACAGGGCTCAATTGCCTCAGCTCATCATCCTGATCAAATACATTTGTACTTTATGGTTCCTGCCACGCCTCCTTCTGCCTGTTACATACTTTTTGCATTATACCCTGATTTCCCATTTTCAATGGGTTCAGGGTATACAAATAATTATTAAAGGCACAATCAAATATTGTTTTAATTTTTTAAGTAGACCCGTATTTGCAAAAAAATTCAATGCTGAAAATTTGATCCCAATGAGTTTAGTAGCATAGAAGTTATTAAAGAAAACATTTTGTCAATCGTGAAATGCAAGCGGCAGCGAGTGCCAATACGTGTGCAGTGCACACAGTCACACATTCAAATGTGGGCGTTCTTCTTTGCATTTATTTGTTAAATCGCAATTTCAGTTTAATTGTAATTCTCGCAGCTGCTACTTTAGTGGCGTATTTGTCACCGAGAACATTAAGAAGAGTATGGTGTTATAGTTAGAGATGGCGGCTTGCAAGCGAGGAGTCGCAGGTTCAAATACCGCTGCTGTCAAAATTTTTTCTTCAAAAACAAATTTTTCTTTACTATTGCATTCATATCTTTCTGTATGTATGTAAACATGGAAACTCGAACAAAGGTTCAGGGGATCTCGTAGTCGGGCAGTCCCAACAAGAACGTTCTTACTTGTTCATAATATTTTTGTAAGGAATAAAATCAATTCGGAGCGAGTGAGGCTGTTTCAAAGAAAATGTATTAAAACTCTGTCGATAACGTGTTTTAATGAAATGTGTCACAAATTAAATATAATATTACTTTTAGAATTTTCGGGTATGGTATACTACTTACATATATATCTAAATACATTTATGGATGTCACTTACCTTTTTTGAGCATTACTTCGTCGGCTGTTGTAATAGAACAGTTGCCCAAACGAACGCTCGGGCCACCAATGTTGATGAGATCACTTGGCGGAGTCAATGGATGTCCCGGCAGTAGACCTGGGGTAGAAGACACGCCCACGTTGCCATATCCTGTTACCGATAGGACACCTGGAGATGAAACCATTTCGCTGTCATTCAAAGGAGCCGCATACCAGGAGCCTGTGGGATAATGACGTGATGGCCAGCTTTGTTGCTGGTGTTGCTGCTGCTGCTGCTGGTGTTGGCCATGTCCATGGATCGGAATCGAGTGGCTTGAGTGGGGGTGCGGACTAAAATGACTGGGCACGCTCGTCATCAGCTGCTCGTGACTAACTGTAGGCGCAGCTGACGTTGATATGGCCGTATCGAGCGTCGGGACATGTTGGGTATTCAGTAGGCGTATCTTCTCATAAATGGACTCCTGTTCGCTGCCTTCACCCGAGTTGCTAGCACCACCACTCTCCGACGAGTTCAACGGTGTCGCCGTCTGTATTAGATCATTTGTGGTGCTTGACCCACCACCTGCACCATTTGTCCCACTATTGCCATTACTACTGCTGTTGCCAGTGCTGGTGCCCTGGCTTGTGTTTGGATTTGGATTTGAATTTGTGTTGGAGCTGCTTGTACCACCACTTTGTTGCTCTTTTTGTGCTGCCAAGTTCCTCAGTACTCTGTTTATCGACGATACCTAGAAGGCACAAAACGTCATAACATGGATATAAGTCAATGGGAAAATCGCATCTATCATACTAAATCGTAGTCATTAATTTCAAGATTCAACGAATAATATCTATCTTATCACATCATATCTCATTGAGCTGATCTATATAATAATAAACTATCTTCTAATAAAAATATCTTTTTATATAAAAATCTCGTGGCACAATGTTCGTCCACTCTAATCTCCGAAACCATTGAGACGATTTCAATGAAATTTTGTAGATGTGTGTTATTTGTTTCAACTTAAAAGAAAGAATAATTTTTTTTCGACCATCGACTTGATTATCAGTAGTTTCCAGCGAGAAAAATAATATAACGATGTTGATTTAGCTTCATTTGTTACAATTATATTCACGTCGAAATTTGCGGTGAGAACTATAAAATTGTCCTCAAACAATAATATTCTTAACTTGTGACAATTTTCCTCAAAAAATTTCATTCACGTCTAAGTTGTCGGTGACAGTTATACAATTTTCCTCAAGAAACCATAATTTTAAGTTAAATTAAAATAAGTTTAATTAAATTTTCCTCAAAATTGTATGTAGTGTATTTTAATTTAACAAGGTATCGTTGAGCTTTAAATTATTTTTTGTATTTGATTTACTTAAATTTATTTTATGATTATTATTTAGTTATTTATTAATGATTATTATTAGTAATATGCCGCGAAGAAAATCTAACCTCAACAATCAATGTAGCAGAGCCACACGACGTGAACCTCTTGCATCAGCTGATAGATCAGACGAAGAAATAGAGAGCAGAAGAGAGCCACGATTGGCTTAACAAGAGTGCGATGTTGAGGAAATTTACTTCCAGATACAACAGCTGTTACCGAGTGATCCAATGTCTTTTCAGTCGATCAACAGTGTTGTACAAGAAGACGATACAGTAAATTATCCAACCGAATTTATAAATTCTTTGAATATAGCAGGAATGCCACCACACAATCTTCATTTGAAAATTGGTTCACCGACTATTGTACTACGTAATTTAAATCTACAGAGACTATGCAATGACACACGATTGATCAACAAATGAAACACCGGAAATGTTTTTAAAGCAACCATATTGACTGGAAGATGTAATGGGAGAAATTGTCCTGTTGCCACGTCTCCCAATGACACCGTTCGATACCACAATATCGTTCAAAAGGCGATGATTCCCAGTTCGATTATCGACCATTAATATATTAACAATAATATGCTCCAATTTATTCATATTAACAAAAGACAGATTCACTAAAAATGTTGTGTACAAAATAGCGCTTAATTAAATAATAATAATTTTACTAATTGAATATAATATTCATCGTATATAAACCAAACCACAGCGAAGCGTAGTCGGGTCTCTAGTATATATGTACATATATATATCATTATTGAATTAATATCATGTTTTGAGATCATGAACGATTTATATTGGTCAATTTATTAGTTTGTCAGTGAGTCACAATCGACAGCTGAACATCGTTCATGAACAACATGTTAGAACATATCTTTCACGACCAACTTAAATGAATCGTTCTCTGACCACTTAAATATGCAGCCATCTAGAGACTTGAAATACGGATCATATTCTCGTAAGCCAAGTCGGATAACATACTAACTCATGAACGGGTTAAAAAAATTTAACGTCTACCATCATCTTTTCACAAAATCTATATAGCAACATATATATATATATATATATATATATATATGTATATATATAAAAGCAAATTGCAATATTTTTTTTCAGCTTTGAATAGAGAAAGATGTTGGAAAAGAGGATTTTCGGCTATCCAGTGAATACAGGGTACAAGCTAGTCGTACACTACTGCTTCTTTTCTTACTTCTATTATTATTTTAAGGCAGTGCCTGCGCATGACAGCGCTTTGAAATGAATTCAAAAGGCAACAGCAGAAGCGAACCAACGAACGAAAGAAAGAACAAACGCGCAAAACATATAAATGAACGAGTGAGAACAACAGGGAAAAGTGCAGTTAAGTGGAAAAATTAGGCAAAAATGTCCTTTCGAGGGAACGAAAGCGAACGCTTGTATAAAAACTTATTTTTAAAATAAAATGAGCGCCATCCCCGAAAGCGTCATTATGTACAATGTATGTATAGACATACAAATATACATATGTATATACAGATGTACATGCATATATGTTTGTGTATTTAGTATGCATTCGGATACCCCTACTCCAAGTCAGGTATGCTACACAATATATTAACATGTACACACATTCATATATAGCTACATAAAAGAGATTAAGTATATTTTTCTACATAAACTTCGTTCAAGAGAGGAGCCTTGAATAACTGTGTAAACTAGTCATAATTAACATTTAAATATCTAACATATTTTATGTTATTAACCTTATTATTTAAAAACCTGACTCATATAAATTATATAAATTTAAAAAAAAAAAATTCTCTCTTAAATTTACCAGTTTTTTATGAAATTCGAATCTTTTAAAAACATAAAAAAGCCTTTAAAAATGTTAAGCATTAGGAAGACCATGACTGAACAGGCATTATCCAGATAGTGTTGATGCTATTAGATTTCCTTTCTTTTAAATTTAGGAAACTTAATATTTTTGTTAAGTTTTTGGCAATGTTCTACTTTTTTAATTTTTTTTAATTTTAAAATAAATATTAAAAAAGAAAACCTACAATAGTTGGTAGATAAGAATAAATATCTAACTAAGTGACCTAATTTTTGTAACTAAAAAATAAAGATCAAGGCTGAATTTGAAGCTGCTGTATAAATGCAGACAACACTCATGACTATATCCTAAACTTAAAATACAGTTATTGTGTTTTTAAATTTGTTTTCTTTAGATCATGATAATTTTTAAATAATTGAATATTACTTTAGAATATGGAGCAGCATCGATAGCACAGATAATTATCCGAAATATGTAATATTAAAAGAATAATTAGTCAGTTAGAGAAACTTAAATAGTTGTTTTTTATTTACTTTTCGACGACTGCCATTAACTTTCTTATCCTCCTGCTTGGCCATGTCAAAGCCCTTGGACTCTCGGAACAAATTAGAGCACGCGGCCAACATCTAACAATCCAACTTCTAACTGCCAAACACTAACGCTTTCACCCCTCAATGATTTTGTTATGACCCGGGCTCCGGATCTTGGTCCTGTGCAATGGGTCGATTCCGTTTGTGTAACTGTTTCTGTTTTCAGCATAAAAGGAAGAATGCAATTTCCCCTCGCGCGTGAATTTCAACGCCTAACGCTTTGTGGTGACGGGCTGGGCTGTATTTATTTAATATTGTACGTTTTTCATACTTTTTCTAGCACTGATTTCCCTTTTTTGTCGTTTAATGTGCATAAAAGATTTTCCCTTCCATTCGAATGAGCACATTTTCCACACAACTGTCAATGAGGCAAAGCCATTGGCATCGCTGTCACAATTCATTTTCCTTCTTTGCTTTTTCCTTCGTTTTTTTTTTTTTTGGTATACTTAATAAACAATAAAAAAATGGCAATGCTAACTAGATGTAAGAAAAGAAAAAAAATGGCGTCGCACAAAAGAAATTTAAATAGCGGGCAAAACGGCAAATAATAATGTGAAGCTTAAAATGATGGAATTTACTTTTAAGTTTAGTACATCTATTTGAATTTAAATATATTTATTTATTTTACATATTTGGCGAATACTACTATTTAGAATATACTATTTAGCTTCAGCAAATGCCAAGTCAAACTTTATGAAAAAAAATTGATTTCTTCTTATAATTTCATAGTTTGCAGAAATTTACGAAATAACTGAACAGTAATCAAATTCTTATTTAAAATTACATTTAAACGAAATATTTTCGACTTTATTCATATTTGAATGCGAAGCTCATCCAACTATCCTTGTTTAGAATTAACAACTGCATAATTCATGTCTTTGATCTATAAGACTGCTATCTGTTCATTATTTTAAAAAGTAAACGAATTTACGGCAATAGTTTACGAAGCCTGGAGCTCAAAAATTATTTGTCAACGCTTATCGCACAGCACGTTTTTTTTTCAACCCCACTTTACCCAATTCCTCAACATCATGATTAAAAGCAAAATATCAATATAAATAAAAAGACAGTTTAAAAAACCATAATTATTTGCAGATCTTTTGAGTTGCCGCCAAGGCCCAGCTTTCCAAAGTAGGAATCCTCCAAGGAAAGGCAGTAAGTTTTTTTTCTGGTACACCATTGTTAATACGTACCACTGATTTCGAAACTTACCTAAAGTTTGCTAAATGGGACTAAAAACCAACCAAACAGTTTAGTCAAGAGGCTTTTGTAATGAGTCTCGAAGGGAGGAGTCAGGGAAGATTAAAATTGATATACCCATTTATATCGGTATATGTGTATTTATAAAGAATTTATATATGTATATTACATATATATTTATAAAGAAAATCGATTGTACATATGCATGGTAAATCTGGATTATATATTTAAAGATAAACTTACACTTGGTATGTTGTCATTTGTGCATACATTCTCCTGTAATAATCTATCCCGGATTTCCCATGCGAAAATGCTGGGACATTCCCGTTTGTATTGTGAGATTTTGCTTACGACTTCTGCGGTGGCTACTCGTGGCTTCGAGCCTCCAATCGCACGTGGTCGAATACTTCCAGTTTCGTAATATCTAAAAAATTGAAATACAAGTGAAACTTAGAGTTTTTCAAATATGGACGTGTGTACTTTTAGCTTTTAAAATGACTATTACAAACAATTAAGTTGTTCAATGCAGAAGCAAAGTTACCTTAAATGCGTTTATTTAATCTACGGCATAAGTATAATTAATAATTCGGTGCTCACTGTGAAACATAGCTGAAAACCTGTTGCATATATTGTATACCATTTATACCATCCGCAAAATTCGATTTAATTCAAAAAGAATGTAATTTATTTAGACACCTGTTTCACAATATTTGGCATACCAACCGAAGAATTTTACATTCCATCTACATCAAACTTATTTTAAGCAAGTAAGTAGGGTTACATTGAATAGTGCTTATTTATAAATAACGTTTTTATTTTGTGAGATGATATTTAAATTGTGAAGATCTCCAAATCAGTAACGTATCAACGAAAAATTAAATATTAAATTGTGTGTCTCTAGCTCTAGTAGAACAGAGTCTGTTTAGATTTTTTTTTTCATTTCTGTTTTTTTCTACTAAACGCACTACACCTTCTCTACTATTTACTTCCAATCCAAATATTCATAAAGTGCACAAAAAATTAAAAATAAAATACTTAGTACTAAACATGAATTGGAATATTCAGTACTCACCTGCCTAAAATTTTGCTAACACATCCATTGGAAACTTGAAGAATTCGTGAAATATCACATGGCCGAGCTCCGGAGTGGGCCAGCTCAACAATTTTCTGGCGAGTCGAGTCTGGTAATGGCCTTCCTCCAACAAAGACCCCACCCAATTGATTTACCCCACTGTGACCTGAAATATGCGATTCATTTCAGTATTTTGATTAATTAACACAATAAGATTATTTTACATAAGAATCAAGCTAAACAAAGTTCTCTTGTCAAGCATTTCTTAATTTAAGGATACCCCCCTTGACATTTCTACCACGTGACGTTTTTAAATTTGACGTTTTTTGAGCCCAGAAGTGGCGGAGTATGAAATATCCTGACCAAGTTTATAATTTAAAATAAATATGTCCAACCTGGTTGCCATTTCAATTAAAATTTAGTTTGAACATTATTATCAGCATGCTGTAAGCTCTTTTGAAAATATATATGTATGTACAAAAATATATATGTATATATATGTTCAGAGTGAAGACAAGTTTTTGTTTAATCACATTTTAATTTGGTCGAGATTGAACGCCTCTTTTTATTTGACAAGACAGATAAGAACTGAATCAAAAATAAAAAAATAATACACAATAATAAAAAAACAGATAATCAAATCAGCCGGTCAACTAAAAAGAAGAAGAAAAAAGGTTGCACTCGTAAGTCAAGCATGGATTTCAAACAAATTTCCTAGTATTGATTGTGAGATAATCCCTAAATCTGTGTATCAATTTGATTCCTCCTTGAAGCCAGCGAAGCGTCAACCCGCTTGCCAGTTTTACCCCATTATCGAATACCTAAAGATGAGGGTCAAAGCACTATGAGAGGCTAACCCAACTCTTTCATTTAAAGACCTTTTGCGGCAATTGAGCAGCCAAACATTAAAGTGCCATCGTCATTGAATTGAATAGATAACAGTGATAACAGCGCTAAGTATTAGTTAATCTTCTTGATATACTCTCTTAGCTATATATAGCTCAATCATTAATCATGACAGTACAACTACCAACTTTCAGAAGAGCTTAAATAAGAATATTAACATTCATGGAGCAGACAAAGAAATGACAATAGAATTTTTACGAATATTAAAAAAGAAGGAAAGAATTAAAAAGATTTAATAAAAAGATTGAACAAGATAAAAAGATATACGAACAGTAGTTATTTAAAATCATTAATATCCAGTTAGATATAAATAATTGATATTAGTGTTTTTTTAACTATTGTATTAATTTCATAATTATTATTTCAGCATCACAATAGCTTACGATCGTTTTCAATAAATCTTTGCCTAAAGTAAAGCTAACGTTTAAAATCTAATCTTATCCAAGCGAATCTTCAATTTAATTTAATGCATATAAATAAAATTCATATAATTTTGACATATAAACAATATAATAAACGTTACCTTACTACTTAACTGCTTTTTATACCCTTGCAAAAAGGGTATATTAATTTTGGTCAGAAGTTTGCAACGCAGAGAAGGAAGCATCTCCGACCATATAAAGTATATATATTCTTGATCAGCTAGACGAGCTGAGATGATATAACCATGTCCGTCTGTCCGTCTGTCTGGATCAACGCAATCTCCTCCGAGACTATAAGAGCTACAGAGCTGAAATTTTGCACATAGGCTGGAATGTGCTGCAGGCATTGTATATCTCGGAATCATCCGGATCGGATGACTATATCCTACAGCTCCCATAGGACAGATCGGTTTTAAGAAATGTTTTAGTGGGATAACTTCGACGTTATTAAGGTCAGAGACTTGAAATTTGGAATATGTACTCCTGAGTTGCACCCAAATACAAAAAGATATAGAGTATATAGCTACGCCCTTTGGGGCGTGGCAAATCGGGTAAAACTATATCTTCTACAGTTTTGAAGCTAGAGGATCCAAATTTGGAGAGTATTATACTTTTGGCCTCCCCTTCAGATTGATCAAAAATTTATATATCCACACCTACTTGGGGCGTGGCAATTCGGGAAAGTCTATATAGTGCTTAACATAAATCCTTCAATATTTTGGATGCTGTTAAAGCCAGAGACTTGCAACTTAAAACATATATTTGTATCAACCACCCCTAGAAAAAAAGATAAAGAATATATATCTACGCCCATTAGGGGCGTGGCAAATCGGAAAAAACTATATATTCTACAATTTTATACCTAGAGTTCCAAAAATTAACAAAAGCGTTAAGCTTGCCAGTTTTGATAAAATTATAATTATCCGTCTCTTGGGGGCGTGGCAAATCGGAGAAAACTGTATCTTCCAAAGTCTTATAGGTACAGATATTTGATATAATTTGATATATAGGTTACTGCTGCCCTGCTCAATAGATTGCCCAAAACTTATATATGCAATTATTGGGGGCGTGGCAAATTAGAAAAAAATGTATCTATATCCTTTGCAATTGCAAGGGTATTACCAAACTTCGGCATGGCCGAAGTTAGCCCATCCCTCTAGTTTAATTTATCTATAATAATAAAAAAATTGTTGTTTAATATTCAGCTTGCCTAGTATTATTTTGACTAATAAATTTTAAGCTTCAGTACTTTTTTTCTTTAAGCAAAATGAATGTTGTTTGAAAAGCTTAGCAATATAATCCACATCCATATTAATATTTGCCGTCCACGGTAGACGAGTGGCCTAAGTTTTCAGAACTTAAGGCAATTCGCTTGACGAGAACCCGGCTGGGTTCGAATGCCAGACTATTGGAAATGTTTATATTGTGGTTTTCTATAGTGTTTTGATTTCTTATAACAGAAAATAAAAAAACGTTGAAGTCACAAAGGCACACTAGCCATCCTTAAAAAAATCAAGGTTTAATTTAATTTAATCTGCAATTGAGAATAATTTTGGGCTTTGCTAAATTTTGTACCAAAATCTTTAAAGAGGGCTTATCTTGTGGATGGTAATAAGTAAATGTGCATGTACCCTGATATTAGCAGTATACAAATACATATGCAGTTTTATAAACACTTCTGCATAAATATTTTACGTATGTTAGAAGAGCCACAAAGTAAATACGATGATTTACCTATAACAAAGCTGACAAAAGCCAAAAAAACATCTTGCCAATGGGATTAACAATATAATTGCAACACTAATCAGTCGGCAAACAATTTGTACCCCGAGCCTGGACCTAGACCTCAAAACCAAGCACAAAACTTGCGCGCAGACCTAGAGCATATCATCGGGATGACAAGAGCTCAAGAAACAACCACTAGGAACCACTATGGCAACACATCATACAATGAGGGAGCTGCTAAAGAGGCTCATTTGTGTGATGTGAATGTGATGAATTTGTGCGAGAAAGAGACTATAAATAAAGTGAGAGGGAACAGCGTGTTGTCCGGTCGATGTTCGACACGAGCAGCAGGCACAATGAACAGACAAAACAAAACGCTGACGCTTTTGTTTATTATCCATTCGACTTCGGCTTTCAACGTCGCGATAATTGTTTTCATTTGTAACTACATGACACGAAACGGTCTTGGAACACACAATCTTCAATATCATTATATAGGTGGAAAATGATTGTATTGATTCACAAAACAAACAATGGCACGGACATAACTGAAAGTACTTATCGGCACAGCGGGGCGGCGAATGTCAGGTAGGGAGGGAACGGGACGACGTCTGGGCCGAGGATCACAAAACAGGGAGGGAACCATGTCAAACGAGCACAGTAGCTCGTTCCGCTCTGTGTTCTCCGCCGATGCCAAATGCCCTTCTGTGCTCAATAAACGTCTTTACTTGGACTTAGAGACCCCAAATTCTCTCCCTTGGCCATTATCCGCACTGATCAGTTTGGCTCTGGTTTTACTGTCTGGCAATTCTGAAACGGTCCTCGGCCCATTGTGTGACTATAATTGCCAACTTATGCTGCTTCGAGACCTATCGACCAAGTCATTCACTTCACAATGCCATCAAACAATTAGTAGAAATTTTTTTCGTTATTTTCACAGAAAACACCAAATATTTCACATCATTTTCACAAATCGGTCAGTACCGATCCCGTACTCGTTCTTCTGAGTGTCGTAATTCCTATATAACTCAATTATGTAATTGTGTGTGTCTTTATTTTTTGACACTTAATATATATAATTCACTCTGAGATCTACATATTAAAAGAACAGCATTTGTGGAATCTAAATAATATAATATAATAGAATATATATAATACAAACTATTGTATTCCAATATTTTATTTATCCGTGAAAATATTTTATTAATATATAATATATTATAAATATAAATTTTTAAATAAGATATGCATATGTAATTTTAAGAACCCCGTTTAATGTCTTGTTTATACAGACAGAAGAATAAAAACGCAACCTTTTAACTCATCTAATGCTATTAAACGGAGTGTAATACTATACTATACTCTTCCCTACACTGTATGCCAAAATCTAATTTACAAAACCTGTCATCTCTTAATTTATTCTTTTCAAACAGACTCAAAGGATATAAATTCCGTGGCCATCTTGATCAGCATGATGACCTGAGTCAATCTAGCCCGGACCGCCGTCCGTCGGTCTGCCTATATATCCGTATGAACGCGAGAAGCTCAGAATCTTTAAAAGAGACTCAATATTTATAAATTATAATTAATTATATATTTATATATATTATACGTATCATAAATACACACAAGATGTCATAATGAGTCTGAAATTTTCATGAAAATCGTATGCTCACATCTACAGATGGGATCATGATGGGATTCGTTCCCGACCCATCGCGTCCCGAAATAATTTTTGATATTCTCGCCCGATTGTCCCGCCAAATTTTTCATTTTTCCCAGCGGGTCCCGACATTTCCCGAAATTTTTTGAAATTTTTTTGGAACAGAACTCTTATGATAGATACAATTTTTAACTTAAAAATAAAATTTTCTCAAAATTTTTTTCTCTAAGATGTGTTCTCCTTTCTTCCGAAATTCTACTAGAAGTAGAATACACCCTCTCACTCGTTGTCGAAGATGTTGAAACATCAAGTACTAGCAAGCATTTGTAACAATGACAATTCATTGTTGTCAAAATAATAAAATATTTGAACTTCTCTTAAATTTAACAGGATTTATATTAGAATTAATTTCCTCGTCAATATCATTCTTCTGTTCTTTGATAAATACAAGCAATTTTATCTATTAATAATTTTCTTATCGGGACCCGCGGGAATTTCAGGATCAAGCACTTATCCCGACCGTCCCGGACTTTTTCAGAATCTTTCCCATCCCGCCCGATCCCGAAAATTTGATATATAAAACAAGTATGAATGTTCTTGTCAATACTGCCCAACTACAAACTCCACAGAATAAACAATCTAGCTTCCATTTTCTTATACATACACGTACTCATATACAGCGGTGTTAAAAAAAACAACGCAGTAGATGCTAACAGAGATGGTAATATTTTTTGCAAAATCCTTCTTATAGATTTAATTTTTGGACTTTGCTTTTGTAAAATGGAATACAGACATAAGAGAAACGAAAAAGTTCCGTTATTTTTGCTTCGTTTTGGAACATTCTTCACACTTTTGTGCTTATGCACCCAAATTTTGCGGTTCATAAAAATGGTTTTTGGTTTAATTGCGCCAAAAGTGAAGAAAAAGGTAACAAATTTGCCAATAGTAGATAATTATTATTCTTTACAATTACTTGTATTAAAATACCCTAAAAATAATTAAAAAATGTTCATGTTAGTGAGTAGAGACACGCATTGCTCTAGTGAGAAGATGGGCTGGCTTCAAAATCTTAAAAAACAAGGTAAAACTTGCAAAGAAATCCAAAGTTTGGTTGGATGTTCTGCAAAGATGTGACTTTCCTTGGATGGGATGGGACTTTTTTGAAAAAAAATATTGTCTTCAGCGGAACTTAAACGCCAGTCTCCACACTTTCAAGCCATCGTCTCGACCAAAAAAAAAATTTGTCCATGCCATGTTGTTTTGCCGATTAACAAAATGTTTTCTTAAATAATTTCTGCGTAACTTAACGGATTTTGATGAAATGATTGATCAACATTGAATCTCATTATTTTATTGAATATGCCATAATGAATAAAGGTCAACAATTTTATGTTGTGGTTATACTCGCAACTGAACTTCAATTAGATTTATTTTAGATAAGATTTATTTTATTTGAGACAGGTATCTAAAATATCAAAATCGTATATTATATTTAGAAAACTAAATGAAAAATTTGGTGACTCAAGCATAACAGATGTAAAAGAAAGGTTAAAAAAATGAATTTCGATAACGTTGTTAATTGATTTCATGGAATCGGGAAAAGTTATCGATTATCTGAGAGTTGACCTGCTCGCCATATAGAAGGACCTTTGTGTAATTTCAAGTATATTTATATACATATATATATATATATATATATATATATATGTATATCTGTATATATATTCTGTATCTTAAATAAATATTATGATAAATATTATTATATATATATATATATATACATATATAATATTGAAATAAAATAATTTCATAATATTTACTTAAGATACAGAAACTATTTCGCAATTGAAATAGATACTTATGTGGTTTAAGAATGTAGTTAAATTTTTAAAAAAGTCATGGAAATAAACGATCAGCTAGTTCTATGTAAAATCAAAAGTCATGGGCCCGTCTTTGGCAAGATAAAAGTCAAATTAAAAAGAAATTCGGGTCACCTTCACCTGCGTTTGTTTCACTTTGCATTTCCTATAATCAAATATGGTCTCAAAGTTTTTGGTATGAAAGTTTGATGAGAAATTTGATTGGTACTAAAACATACATTCATCATCTGTTAAGTGGTAGTACGTGGTGGTAAAGTATGAGGATGTAGAATGTGGTGGCTGGGATGCTGTGGTCGCATCCGAGGCTTCCATCGCAGTTGGCGCAGCCTTTCCGCCAATACCGCCCAGTCCGCTGCCACTAGCCACTCCCAAACAAGGCAGATTTCTCATAGCCAGAACATTGTCTATAAGAAAAAAAAAGAGCAAAGCAAACAAAAAATAATCACAGCAGCTGTTAAACGATTACAAAGTACAGTATTTATATGGACAGTAAGATAATAATTTAATACGTAAGAGGTAACAGCCGTGTACTATACAACTAGTGGATCTGTTGCTTATTCGATGGAGTGAGATATCTCTGAGCCCATTTTTAATATCTCCTCATACCAACTTATAACATACAACTTTGAATTCTGAAAATATAAACTATATTTATTTTTATGTACTATACCAATTATTACATACATAAATAAAATATTCTATTTTTTTTTTAAGGAATATTACAGTAGACAAATATCAACGATCGCGGATCTCCGTTGGTCAGTTATCTAAACTACAGGGTTACTTAACAACTCATCTACCGAGGACTGCTGCAGTATTTATATTGAGAAGAATATGTTAAAATTTTTTTGGGGAAATCAGCAATAATTTTATTTTATTTCATAGATAAATTTAGTAAATAAAGAAGTAGGAACACGTCGAAATTACAGCATGTAGTTAGAATATGATTTACAAAAAACCGTTAATTGTTATTAAGAAACTTATATTTATGTGTGAGGCCTGTGACCCCGATCATGTGAATCAGTTTCTATCGTGATAAAAGGAGAAGATTAAAATCAAATTTTAGCTAAACAAATTAGAAAAAACTAATTTTTGTGTTGTTAGTATATATATAGTAGTATATGGTAATAGCTTTTGTGTGTTATATTAGTGTAAATATAAATATTATATATCATATATTATATATTATATATTATATATTATATATTATATATTATATATTATATATTATATATTATATATTATATATTATATATTATATATCATATATTATATATTATATATTATATATTATATATTATATATTATATATTATATATTATATATTATATATTATATATTATATATTATATATTATATATTATATATTATATATTATATATTATATATTATATATTATATATTACATATTATATATTATGTATATTATATTATATAATATTTGTAATCAATTTAGATCCGAAGGTTTGCAAGCCTTTCCTGATTTTACAGATACTAAAAAAGTTATCAATATGTTTATTTGTAGAGAACCCATGTTCAAGCATAAAAATTGCCCATATAGGCGGTGATTAACAGTGACCTACCTGAAAAATTAGGTGATTCTAGCGCTACAACTATAATCTACTAATGGGTGTTGCTATATAAACTTTATATTTTTATCAGGGGATGATGCTATACAAAAATATGTTTGAAATTCCAAGTCCCTGTTACCGTTAGAAATAACATTTTTGTTTGAATAAATATATTTCATATGTATGTTTTTCGTTTTTATATTTGCTTCATTAGTGATTAATGTTATAGCAAAAAGTATACATATTATAATAGACATATATAATAATACAATATTATTGACTATTAAGCCGAATTTAGTAACATTGTTATTGGCTTCCGATCGATTAGAATTGTGTTGGTTTGTTATTCTTTGACACTTTATTTTGATTTTCGTCAGTTTTTTTTTTGTTTAGCATATATACATGTTTTACGGGAAATGCCAATATACATATGTATGTACATATATTGTATTATGTATTATGCATTTATATCCATATATTTTGAGATAGTTATAGTGCGATATTTAAACATTTTAAGATATTGGGAGTATAGGGCTTAAGTCATTGGCTTATATCTGCATTTATGCTTAGTTTATTTAAAAAAAAATTATAGATTTTCCAACAAGTATAATTATTGTATAACTTTTGCTTAACAATCAAATTTAGTCGAACAAAGATTAATAATCTCTATAGACTATAATAAAATATTCCACCAAAATGTCTTGAATCTTGGTAACCAAGAATCGGAATATAAAAATAATAAATACAAAACATCAGTATCACGTCAGGTTTTCAGGTATACTTAACTAAAATTACAAAAAATAAGATGTCAGGTATATTTAAAATCCTGTAACGTAGATTTATTCAAAGACGATAATTCGATGCTAAAACCAAATTCGGAAAAATTTAAAAACGAGACGAGTAGTACTGATATTATAAAAGCCTTGTTGAGTGAGCAAATACATATGTCTTCATGCTTAACGACCTCAAATATTCGCGAAATACACGTTTTTCCACTTTTATTTTAAATTATTTCGAAACAGGACTGACTATTGTAGTCCGGTTCCTGGTTACTACATTTAATCAAATCGTTGGTGTGTGATATCTACGGTTAGCAATTTTTAATTGTCATTTTTATAATGCACAATTTGGAAATGCGAATTAAGAATGCATATGAGTCCTGAAAAAATTACTCTTTAGGTTTAGTAAAAAACCATACAAAGTTACCAAAAATCGTTAATGTGATATTTTCTCTGTTATATTTGAGTTTACGTTATTTTCGCTGATACGACATAATCTTAGGATATATAAAATAGACAGCTTACCCTTATGGTTCATATCATCCAAAGTTGGCAGTCGTTCAATCAATGCTCCTGCTGACCAAGGCACCGTTCCAATTGCTGCAGGCGTTGGTTGTAGCGTAAACATAGTTCAAGGATATGTTTATAATCCTGGCGGTTGTTAGAAAGAGTAAAGGAGATTTCTTGTTCTTGTTGCTGCCGTTAATGTTAGTTTTGATTGGAATTGAGATGCAAATTGGTCGTATTTACTTATGTATTTTTTTTACAATTTCAGTTAGTCAAAGCGCTATTCGTCATTTGAGTGTCAACGAAGAACATGTAAAATAAATGCCAGTGTTCTCTGCAGGCGGCAATGTTTCACGCAGGGTTACCACCACAGGACCCAGACGGCCTCAATGGAATTCATACAGATGGTGATCATTTGTTTTTATTGGAGGTATATGTTAGATGCACATGTGTATGTATGAATTATAATACGCTAAGACTGCATTACATTTTGCTAATCTTTTGTTTTTTTTTTTATTTTGATTTGAGCAGCCGCTTTTGTTTTAATTTACTTGTTCATTTTTTTCACTCTAGCTGTTTTATTTTGTGTGAAGTTGCATGTTGTCACTGATTAAAGCCATTTTGGGCAGCCGTATATTCCGTATATATACACACACGATTCCCACATATTCCACATGATTCTTACAAAAGTAATATTTTAATTTATTTTACATTTATTCACACACATTCATGTTACAATATGCTCGCTCGTTAAAACACTTTCTGTATACATTTTAGTATAAGCCACGACGAGTTACCAAACCATTACCGCTGCAGACAAATTTTAGCTGTTGATCGAGGGCCGCCGGTATAAGTTGTTACAGTAAATGCGCGAGCCACAGTGCGAATGCAAATGCCAATATGACTATCGCATGCTTTAGACTTTGGGCTCAGCTGGAGCATCTGGGCTAATTTGAAGCGTGGTGGATGAGCGGCTCTCTGATTGGCTCGCATAGCTCATCCACTTACCATCCACTTCCACTGTAGCCGCATGCAGCTAAATGATTGGCTGCGCGCCAGTTCATTAACTATCTCGCTCTAGCACGCATTACAAATGTCAGCTGTGTGCACAGTTCAGCAATACATGCTGAGGACCTGCCTCGGCAGAACGCTTGAAACGCTTGTTGCGGAAAAAACTAAAACGGTCAAGCTAAAGCTTGTTGATTCTACCAAAGATTTTTTGATTATTGAATATATTTTCACTGTGAACAAATACGTTTTATAAATTTGGTTATGCAACAAACAATAATCCATCTGAAATATACAAAATAGTGTATGGCACAAGGTTTAACAGCTAAAACAGTTATGTATTTATTAACAAACTCTGCTATTAAATGTATTTTTACATTGTATCCTTGCGCGCATGTAAATAAGCACATGTGTATGTATGCACACTCCATATACACATACTCCAGAAACCCGCTAGGTCATACCCATAAGTACATACATAGATTATATGCATACAAATACACATATTTATGCATGTGTGTATGTACATATATGCGTACACATGTCCGCTTGTTATTTTGGGAATTCTATTTGAATTACCCGAATGAACGGGCGAGTAAGTTGCAGCCGCCCAATTGAATTGTTTCATTCCGATACAATAACCGCTAGACTTTTCCGTTAACTACCCACACGGCTTCCGTTTCGACAAACACAAACACAAACACGAATGAGAATGCGTACGAATGGGCGGGATGGAGCTTTAGGAGCCTGTTCCTGTTCCTGAATCCGATTCTGTTTATGGGCGTGTGCGCGCGGATGTTTTCAAAATGCCGACAAGGACGGACGCGGACGCTGACACACCCACATCTACACACGAAGCCCGCATATCGTAAGTGTGTTGATTATCGTTTGTCCTGCTTTCGCTAGCGTGCGCTTCGCTTGCCCGAACTTCGGCGAGAGAGATGGTAATATGTATGTACATGGCCCATACAGCAAATGTCACTTATTTAAATTTGTGCACAAAATGTTTACAAAATGCTTATGGAAATTGTTACAAACGCCGATAACGTATAATTCCATTGAAGCCAAAGCTGTTTTCATTACTGATTTCGAATTTGGCTCTATTACATGGCTCGAAAATAGGCAACACGAATTTCGGCATAAACATAAACATCCCGTAACAACTGCAATTTATAATAATAAAAAAATTAGGTTTGCCACACAACAACTTTTTGGAATAATTGCTTGATAAACTTTTAATTTTTTTCTCTTTTTAGTGGAAACATTCTGGTCTTCCGTATATTTCTAAACATGCAAATCTTGTTATCGATTTAGACACATAAGAACCCGTCGGATGAAACTAAGGCAACATATAACATTTTGAGCATTATCAATTGATTTAGTTATGTTGATATATCTTATTGTTAAAAGCGGGGGCTTTCTTATTAAATCAGTGAATAAAGATTTGTTTTTAACACTTAACAAAATCGTCAGTCAAAGGGTTTACTTATTTTGAAAGAAGCTTATACATTTACATTGCCCGATCCGACATTTTAATGATATTTAAAATGGCTTATGCAACATGCAATTAATTTTTTAATCATAGAATGAAAATTTCACAGGAAGGAGGAGAAATTAAGCATTAAGGATTTACACTATCTATGTTTAAAAAAAAGGAAATTAAGAATATTTAACATAAAACAAAATTTTTTCTGGATATGAAAACGTATACAGTATATTCTATCATCTGGAAAATAAAAATGATGTTTAATATATTTATTATAATTTAAAAAAAAACGTGATGGTCGGGTTTGCTTCGGCCGGGTCGAAGTTTTCTAATACCCTTCCAAACTTAAAGGATATACGAACAGTTTCTGCGATTTTCCATGCTCCAAGTAAGCGTATATAATACTTTTTTATGAAATTGTAGAAGAGGTTAAGATTAGAGGTGTAAAGAGGTGTAAAACTACAGATAGATACAGCTTTTACTGATTTTCCCACGCCCCTAATGGGCTATATACTATACTATACTACATAATTTTTTATAAGGTTAGCTCATACAAATACAAATATGTTTCAACTTTCAGGGCTCTAGCTTTAACAAAGCTCAAAATATTAGAGGATTTCAAGTCATGGACGTCAATAGCGAGGAAGTTTTCCTTAGTAAAACAATTGTTTCAACCGATCAGACAGACAGACAAAGATAGGGACAGACAGACAATCGGCTATATCAACTCAGCTTGTCGTGCTGATCAAGAATATCCATACTTTATATAATCGCAGATGCTTCCTTTTATGCGTTGCAGCACTTCTTATCAAAATTAATATACCCTCTCTGTAAGTGCATCAAACTCAACTTATAAGAAATAAATAATTTTAAAATTCCAATTCCATTTTGCTTAAAATGTTCAGATTCAATTATTGAATTATAAAATATACATACGTATATACCATACGATAATGCAGGCTCAAGTCCCAGTCAAGTGGATGTTACATATATATGTATATATTGTCTTAGTTAAAGCCTTGTTATTAATATCCATACATATAATAGCAGCAAAAGGCTAAATATATTTTGAACTCCCGGATATTCGCTAGCAACCCCTCAGGCTAGTCTTGTTTGGCAAGCACCCCTTTTTAGTGAAATTGAGAATTTTAATTTGTTAAGATTAGATCTGAAATGTGCGCATGCTTTTATCATACGGCGTTCATTGGAATATTAACAGAAGCAAAGAAGGCGAAGCATGCACGCAACGGAGCAATATAATATATAAGCAATATAAGTATTATTCCAATTCATATATAAGACACATGAAAGTAAGTCTCTCAGCAGGAAACTGTGCCCGTCCTGCAGCTCTACTGCACTCGGTGTGCCACGTGCCATTTGGAACGCCATGTGGAACGGTGTTGGTGCAAAAGTTTTCCGCATCGGGGAGGATGAGCTCAGCTCTGAGTCCGAGTCGACCGGCCGGATCCACCGCCTGTTGTGTTGGCTGCCTGTTTCGCACCAATAAGTATTAATAAGTGAGCTTTTAATCTACGAACTAAATCGGGCAATTCTACATACCAATATAGGATTTCGAATCTCAAATTATACTTTAGAACAATTGGGGTAAACCTGAGCTGAGCTTTTCTTTTGACGATGCAATACGCCAGCTGTGTCTGTGTCGACTAGAGATGCTTCATCATAAGAGATGCATCATTTTATTATGAATATGTTCGATTCAACTGTTCATTCAAATTAACTATTAAGCTAGTTCAATTGCTGATCATTTCTGCTTAGTGATTTAATTCAGTTAACTGTTTATATGTTAATTGTTAAATATATATTACACACATACAAATATTGTAAACTGACAATCCCGAACTTTCAAAGTGCAGCCATAAGATATATATTATATACCCTGAGCACTTTTGTGAGCGAATATTAAGATTTCAGATTTCTTTGTGTCGAATGTTTACTTCGAAGTTGGGTCCTGTACAATATTCGGAAAGGGGGTGGTTGTGGGCGTGGCAACGGGAACGTCGTGCAAGCGTACGATTACGATTACGATTACAATTCGATTACAGTAAATTGTTACGTCACTTTGTGTCGCTGCTTTACCGCTTTTTAACTCCCAGTTGTTGTAGTTCTTGGTTAAGCAACATGCGTCTGCCTGATATGCTCTCAGCGTCCTGTGTGAAGTCTTGCGAGTAAGCGATAAGGACGCAGTGCCTTATTATTCACAACAAATGTTGCCAGATGTAGCCGAAGCCGAGGTTGATGGGAACAGGAGGATACGCGCGGCAAGAGATGAGAACATGAGTGTATGGCCAACCAAACATAAAAAAATATATTTTAACTTGCATATGTGCGAGGTTAAATTATTGACAGTGCCGACACAAAACGTTTAAAGCCCAATAAGAATTACATAGATTATAAAAATTTTGAAAACAAGTACATTTTTATTACACAAATTTGTAGTCTTATCATTTAGTTATTTTAAGATTAAGAATTGACCGTTGTTAATTAAGAATTAACTGTTGTTAATTAACTTTGTAGTTTTTATACCCTTGCAAAAAGGGTATATTAATTTTGGTCAGGAGTTTGCAACGCAGAGAAGGAAGCATCTCCGACCATATAAAGTATATATATTCTTGATCAGCAAAACGAGCTGAGTTGATATAGCCATGTCCGTCTGTCCGTCTGTCCGTCTGTCTGTCTGTCCGTCTGTCTGGATCAACGCAATCTCCTCCGAGACTATAAGAGCTACATAACTGAAATTTTGCACATAGGCTGGAATGTGCTGCAGGCATTGAATATCTCAGAATCATCCGGATCGGATGACTATATTCTATAGCTCCCATAGGACAAATCGGTTTTAAGAAATGTTTTAGTCGGATAACTTCGACGTTATTAAAGTCAGAGACTTGAACTTTGGAATATATACTCCTGAGTTGCACCCAAATACAAAAAGATATAGAATATATCTACGCCTTTTGGGGGCGTGGCAAATCGGAAAAAATTTGGAAAGTAACATACTTTTGGCCTCCCCTTCAGATTGATCAAAAAATTATATATCCACACCTACTTGGGGCGTGGCAAATCGGGAAAGTCTATATAGTGCTCAACATAAATCCTTCAATATTTTGGACGCTGTTAAAGCCAGAGACTTGAAACTTAAAACATATATTTGTATCAACCACCCCTAAAAAAAAACATAAAGAATATATATCTACGCCCATTAGGGGCGTGGCAAATCGGATAAAACTATATCTTCTACAATTTTACACCTAGAGCTCCAAAAATTGATACAGACGTTAGGCTTGACTGTTTCGACAAAATTATGAAAACTTATATATATCCGCCTTTTGGGTTCGTGGTAAATCGGAGAAAACTATATCTTCCAAAGTCTTATAGGTACAGCTTCTAAATTTGATATATAGGTTACTGTTGCCCTGCTCAATAGATTGCTCAAAAATGATATATATCCAACTGTTGGGGGCGTGGCAAATCAGAAAAAGCTGTATCTATATCCTTTGCAATTGGAAGGGTATTACCAAACTTCGGCATGGCCGAAGTTAGCCCATCCGTCTAGTTTTTATTTTAATCATCTACTTATTTTAAGGTTAAGATACTTAACTGAGTAGCAGATAAAAATTACTACTCAAAAAAGTAAATAAATGTTTCTGTAAAAATGCCAAGTCCCAGCTTATATGCACATGCCTATTTAGCCTTGTCTGTGTGTAGGTATAATTTACACCAAATTTGCTTAATCCATAATAAAACGCTACAATTATCACACTTGAAAATGCCAGCCAGCCCCTCTTGCTGGCTTATGTTGCTCCCCACTGGGAATCCAACTAACGAACCATTAAACAATTAAAGACTCGAGGACTAGCAACAAAGCAGCCAAGCAGACAGCCCGGTTGATGGCCAGCCAAGCATTTGACCAGCCAACCAAATACAAACAACCAAAAACACATATCAGAGACATGGTGTGCAATCGCTGTGGGAAACTGGGATGCTGGGAACGGAGAACTGGGAGCAGGGAACGGGGCACTGGAAACTAGAACAAGGGGGCATCAATCAGCGGGGTTTACCTAAAGCACAACAGCCAAGTTTCACGCACGCCCATCTCTCCCGAGAGCCAACCACTGTGAATATGCTTCAATTATTATGAGCATTCCGCGCCATACCTCCCACACCTCCCACTTACATCGCATAAGGATTATCACTTAACAAAAGTCCAATCCCAACCCCCATCCGTGACTGGCTCTTCTTTACAAGAGTACAGTGCGTTGAGTGGCAGTAAAGAATGCATACGTAATTAAAAGGATCCATGCTGATTCGGCCAGCTTTATTTTTTATCAAACCCCTTGGAAAATATTTAGAAAGTGAAATGCTAAACGCCGTTGTTTGGCAAAGAAATTTGACATTATGTATTTGATTTTAAGCTCAAGTTTTATTAATAATCTGTTAGAGTTATTTTACAAAAAAAAAAGACAGACATATGACTTATTGAATGATTTAATATCATTTTATCTGATTTGATTAAACAATATTTAATACCATTGCAAAATGGGTATGCTTATTTTGATCAGAGGTTTCAAAGAGCGAATCATTTCCAACTATATAAAGTGTATATATTTTTAATGAGCCCAACGATCTGTGTTCATATAGCCATTACCACTTGTTTGAATCAACGCAATCTCGTAGAGATTCAAAGCAATCGTGCTAAAAGTGTGCACATAGGTTTGTTCGATTAAAATATATATATATTATACATATATCCCCGCCCAGTATGGTGCGGCAAGTCTGGAATCTCTATAGCTTATGGTAAAAATCCTCTAATATTTTGAGTATAGTTAGAGGCAGAGAGTTGGAATTTGGAACATATGTATATTTGAATTAACTACCCCTTGATAAAGATAAATAAATATAAATCGATTATAATTGCATCATCTTCAGTTTTACATCTGATCTGGAAATTTTTGACAAATTTGACAAATACTGTCGACGAAATATATATATATAAATATATACGCCTCTTGTTTAGCTATTTGGGTAAATTTAGGTATTTAATTTGAAGTATACAATAAATTTAAGCAAATTGAAATTAATTTTGTTTTCTTATGTAATTTATTTAATGTCAAGGTTTTTTATCTTATATTATAATGTACTAGATTTCGTTTATATATTTTTACAATTCACTATTGATTACTAATAAAAAATGAAAAAACTTTCTTCAGATATCGAGCTTAAAGTGATATCAATATCGTAAGGATATATAAATAGTTTGTTGAGCATTTTCATCGGAAATATTGTAGCTTAGTATTGAAATATCCCTATATAAAAGAAACATAAATAAAATTTATTCTCTTACAAATGTTGAAACACCTATGGCATGTGCTCGAAAAGCCATTGTAAATGCGCAACGAACCGTCTACGGATACAGATTCAAAGATACATAGAAAACTGCCACCCTTCCATCAAAAAAGCATTTAACATTTCCAAATATTGTATTATTACATACTACTTACTCTTATTGCTATACTCCGTTACCCTTCTCACTCATTCTTTCTATCTTTCTCTAGTACCTATCTGTGACACGAACCACGATAGAATCGCATTAAAATCAACCGAGCGAAATATCAAAATTCGTCAAAGTCTAGAAAAGTCTAGATCAACGGATCAGAATTGCATTTTAAGTACTGAGTAAAATAAGCTTGTGCATAGATACCCTTCTGTTAAATATATAGTCTCTATTTTAATTAAATTGTAAGACTACATTTATCATTTTTAGCATGGCTGATAATTACTCACTTATTTATATATATATATAGGCTCGCGCATATATATATATTTATATAAATATATATATAGGTTCGCGCATATATATATATATATATATATATATATATATATATATATATATAAATATATATATATAAATTTATTTGCTATTATTCCAAATAATAAAAATAATATGCCCATGCTTATGGCCCATTAGATGGAGCTTAAAAAATTATTGTAAGACTTACAAAAAAGAGGAACTGTTGTAAGCAGCAAAGATTCGGGCAACAAACCCAAGCTAATAACAGACCTGCAAAAAATGGGGCATTCCCCCATTTCCCTTTTTAGCTCTAGCTCCCAACTGAAGGTGCTGTGACCGCCTGCTGTGGTAAACATAGTGGAAATGGAAATGGTGGATGGAGGCTGAGCCTGGGAAGCATGTGGCCTGAAACTGCGAGCTCTGATTTATCAAATGGCAGGAGTAAGCGTTGAGTTTCAAAACCCAACTGAGTGGAACAAATAGAAAATCAACATTTTCGCCAGTTATTACGAAGCAACACATTTTAAAAGTGATTTTTTTCGTTTAAGACCAACGGCAATAACAAATAAGAACAAGTAACAGTGCTATAGTCGGGAGTGGTCGTCTGAGATATATCTTGAACCACGTGCCGACCCTTTAAAAATATATTTTTTCGGCTATTTGGGTGAGAACAGAAAAGTATCTAAGTTTTCATGTATAAATATATATTTGTACATATATATATTCTCTAATATAAATATATATATATACTAGAGAGCCAGCCACAATTCTCTCTTTTGCTAATATTAATAAATTGATTAATAATGAATGATGATTGTGTAGTGTCATTCATGGTATATCGTAAGAGTTTATAAATTCTGCTGGATAATTTATTCCAACACCTTCTTCTACAACACTCTCGCTCGACTAAAAAGACATCAGATCACCCGGTAACAACTGTTGTATCTGGAAGGTTATTTCCCCAACATCAACATTTTTGCAGCTATCGTGGTTCTCTTCTGCCCTGTTTCTATGCTCTTCATTTACTTGAACCGTATAATAATTAATAAAAGAAACAGTTTTAAAAAAATCTAAGATAATAAATAGATAAATACACTATGTAAAACTTACCGATATCTTATTAATTTAAAATATCTTATCACCGCCAACTTATACGTGAATTTTTTGTAACAAATGAAGCTAAGGCAACGTTGATATATTATATTTCACGATGCAAATCACGGTTAACCAAGTCGATAGGCAAAAGAAAAACTATCCTATCTTTTAAGTTGGAATAAATAACACATATCTACAAAATTTCATTGAAATCGGTTCAGTGGTTTCAGAGATTAGAGTTTTCAAACATTGGGACACGAAATTTTGATATATTAAGATATATATAAGTTTCTATGTAAAAATCAGAAAAAAAGACGTGGCAGAACCCATAAAGTATATATATATATATTCTCGATCCGGAGCAACAGCCGAGTCAGTTAATAATTCTATATTAGTTTAGTATATTGTTTTCAGACCAACAACTCTTAAATATTTATAGATACATGTACGTATGAATGTATTCGTAAAGATCTTTAAGAAAAAGGCAACCCTTAATGCTACCGGGCCCAATAAAAGTGGTTCTTCTCAAAAAATCTCAGGAAAAATACAAATAAAACCATAATTGCATGTTTTCACACGAGAATCGATATAGAGCTGTCTTGCCCCTGCTTTCGAGGGTTGTTGATCACAAAGGTCGCGAGATGATCTGGACTATTTGTTTGAGCTAAGAAAATCACTTCACTAAGATCACGCTGATTTTTTCACCACATGCTGTGACTCTGACTGTTCCTGTGCCCAGTTACAAAGATCTAAATGTTCGATTTGCAAAAAGAAAACAAAACAAATAACAATAAACAGAAGTTGAACCAGGGCTTTCTAAAGGCAAGTTTTAGTTCTTCAACTTCGTCAGCAGATGCATAACCATATGTGTAGTTAAGGCATATAAAGAACATATACATATGTATGTATGTATATGTGAATACTCTCCATAGCTCATTTTGGGGTTAGATCCTGACCATTAACCATTGTCAAGGAGATTTAAATTTAGTTATTGCATTCAAGTAACGCATTCTAGGTATAACGTACAATGGACTTAATATCCATGTGTACTTATCAATACAAATATACAAAACTTAATAATATACCAAAGTATTCGACACAGACAAATGTCATGTGAGCGAACAAGGAAGTTGTCACATATTGCATATTACTAAATGACTGCCCGTTTAAAAAACACGAAGGTGTCGAAACTTGAATTTTATTGAAAAGTTATTTAGGTACTTTTTATACCCTGAATCCATTGAAAATGGGAAATCAGGGTATAATGGTTTTGCAAAAAGTATGTAACAGGCAGAAGGAGGCGTGGCAGACCCCATAAAGTATATATATTCTTGATCAGGGCGACGAGCTGAGTCGATTTGGCCCTGTCCGTCTGTCCGTCTATCCGTATGTATGAACGCGTCGATCTCAGAACATAAAAGAGCTAATTTTGCATGATGGTCTGTGTATACAGCGCGCATATCGAGTTTGTTTTAGATATTCGATAAATTTTTCCGTTTCAATGATATCGATTTAAAACTTTATCAAGATTCAGTTTTTTGACCATATCTCTTACACATTTTTAGCTACAGCTACCAAATTTGTTTTTAGCTTTTTGTAAATAAAATAAATTTTATATTTTTTCATATTTTGGATACCAGCTCCACATTTCACAAAAAAAATTTATTAAAAGAAAAAATTATCAAAGCCGTAATTTCAATAAATTAATAGCATTCAATGCAGAATTGCATTCAAATCCGTTAAGTAATACAGAAGTTATTAAAGGAAACATTGTAAAAGCACGCGGCAGCAGCCTGTACGTGTGCACACATACATTCAAATCAACTACGCAGTAATCGGCGCGCGTGCTTCTGTGTGCATGGTATGTATATGTGTGCATGTGTATACAAATGTGTGCATGTGTATATGTCTGCATGTGTATATGTGTGCACGGGTTTATGTGTGCATGTGTATATGTGTGCATGTGTATATGCGTGCCTGTGTGTATTTGTGCATGTGTATATGCGCGCAGAGGTAATATGTATAGATAAAAGATGTAAGCTAGGTTGCTTAAAACATCAGCTCGGACTTGGTTCAGGGGATCCCGTAGTCGGGCAGACCCGACTAGAGTTTTCTTACTTGTTTTATATGAAGAAATTTAAACATCTTGACACCATAGAGAAGAGGCAACAGTTACCTTAATGTCAAATTTTTGGAGCTCTAGCTATAAAACTTTGGAGATATAGTTTTTTACCAAATTGCCACGCCCCAAAAAGGCGGATATATATAGGTTTTCATAATTTTGTCGAAACAGTCGAAATTTACGTATTTGTCAATTTTGGTTCTCTAGGTGTAAAATTATAAAAGATAAATTTTTTACCGTTTTGTCACGCCCCTAATGGGCGTATATATATATATTGTACCTATTTTTCTAGAAGATATCTACACAAAAATATGTTTTAAGTTTAAAATCTCTAAAAATCTTTAAAAGTTCTAACAGCGCCTGAAATATTTAAGTTAATCACTATATAGACTTCCCGATCTTACACGACCCTAGTCTTAAGGCGAAGTCAACAGTAGCCTACCTCCCAAATTTGGGAGCTCTAACTCTAAAACTGATATAGCTGTACAGTGAGTGCAGCAGATTGCAGCCTGCGTGAACAATTTCAGCACTGTAGTTTAGCGTTGACCACACAGACATTCGAACAGGTGGAGAGACGAACAGGCAGATGTACAGACGGACATGGCTGAATATAAGAATATAATTTCTGTATATAGCTGGAGATGCTTCCTTTTCGCAAGGGTATAAAAAAGAAAAGAATTTAAACTTGTCTGCGTACGATATGCAAGGACATATTTAAAGTTTAAAGTATGTAGCTTTTGTGGAAGAATATATCATTTCAATGGGTTCAGATCATTTTTCAGCCAACATCTCCTTTATTCATCTTTAAATGACAAATGGAAAACTAAAACTAGAGCGATATCAAATTTTGAAGCTGTAACTGTAAAACTGTGGAAGATATAGCTTTCTCTGATTTGCCACGCCCCAAAGAAGCGGGTATATATTATTTTTCATTATTTTGTCGAAACGGTTAGGCCTATAGTTTATTTCATTTTTGGGTATTCTAGTTGTAAAATTGTAGAAGATACAGTTTTTTCCGATTTGCCACGCCCCTAATAGGCGTGGCCATATCTTTTTTTCTAGGGGTGGTTGATACAAGTATATGTTTTAAGTTTCAAGTCTCTGGCTCTAACAACGTCCAAAACATTGGAGGATTTATGTTAAGCACTATATAGACTTTCGCGATATGCCACGCCCCAAGTAGGTGTGGATATATAACTTTTTGATCAATCTGAAGGGGAGGTTAAAAGTATATTACTTTCCAAATTTGGATACACTAGCTTCAAAACTGTAGAAGATATAGTTTTACCCGATTTGCCACGCCCTAAAGGTTATAGCTATATATACTATATCTTTTTGTATGGGGCAGGGATTCATGAGTATGTGTTCAAAAATTCAAGCTTTGGACTTCAATAACGCCGAAGTTTTCCTACTGAAACATTTCTTAAGACCGATGTGTGCTATGAGAGCTTTATGTTATAGTGGTCCGATCCGGATAATTCCGAGATATACAATGCCTGCAGCAGATTGGAGCCTATATGCAAAATTTCAGCTCTGTAGCGCTAATAGTCTCAGACGGACAGACAGAAAGACAGACAGACAGACAGACTGATAGACACACAGACAGACAGACACACAGACAGACTGACAGACGGACATGGCTATATCAACTCAGCTCGTCTTGCTGATCAAGAGTATATATACTTTATATAGTCGGAGATGCTTCCTTCTGCGGCTACAGCATAAAATATGAGAGAGTAGTGAGAGCGTAGTGAGAGCGTAAGAACCTTTGAGCCGCTGTTACGCCTACAAGCAAGACTGCCGATGCCTGGTAAATACATACATTTCTAACAGAGTCGTTTGATTTAAATTTTTTGGCATTATTTCGCTGTATGGTTTTTCGCCACGTCGCAATAGCCGGTTGAATTGTGAAAAATGTCGTTGGTATAAGTTTGTTTGGTTTGTCGCTAAAAGCGAAAACGTACTAAGCGGAGGCCCTTTCATATAAGTATGTATAGGGCCAACCAAGCCATCGAATTTTCGTTGCAATGACCGGACGAACGCTATAATCAGAATCGGTTTAACCGGATTCTACTGTATATATATACTATATTTATGTATATTAGTTTCGTGAAAAATCCGTCCAGCTGTTTGGCCGTCTGTCCGTCCATCCGTCGGTCCGTTTCTCTTAATGAACGAAAAGCATTTTCAAGCTATAGGAGAGACTTGTAGAGAGATATGTATATTCTCGTGTGTACGTATCATCGTCTTGAGTTGTAATATTTGTATACCTTGAATCCATAGGAAATGGGATTTCAGACAATAATATTTTTGTGCGAAAACAGGGTATAGTGGTTATGGATGTCATTATTACGCTCTGAAAATTTCATAAAGAAAGTCAATCTACAGCCGCTGTTATTTAATAGCAGACGAACATGGCTCGATCGACTCAGCTCGTCGTCCTGATAAAGAATATCACTTTTTATACTTTAAGGCGTCAGCCACTCTTCCATCTATGTGTTGCATACATCCGCGCAAAAGGATTATACCCTAAAATCCCATTTAAAAGCAGAATTGTAAACACCTATACAGACCAAATACACATATGAAATCAACGTGCAAAGGTGGTTTACCGACTTCTAACCGCTGAGTTTGCTTGCAGACCGAAGTGAGAGTAAATAGATATGTACATGTTTATACACATGTATGTATATATATGCATATATTTGTGAATGTGAACATGTGTGGGAGTGCGTGAGCGTTGATTTGCCCTTTTGGTTGGCTTCTGTTTTTATACCCTGAACCCATTGAAAATGGGAATTCAGGGTATAATGGTTTTGTGACAATGTATGTAACAGGCAGAAGGAGGCGTGGCAGACCCCATAAAGTATATATATTCTTGATCAGGACGACGAGCTGAGTCGATCTAGCCATGTCCGTCTGTCCGTCTGTCCGTCCGTCCGTCTGTCCGTCTGTCCGTCTGTCCGTCTGTCCGTCTGTCCGTCCGTATGAACGCAGTGATCTCGTAAACCACAAAAGCTAGAGATTTGAGATTTTAGATATATATTCTTGTATACCATACGCAGTACAAGTTTATTTTTTTTTTTCGATAACTCATCCTATTTCCTTATTATCGATAACAATCGATATTTTGACTTTGTTTTTAAGCTATAACTTTTAGACCATAATACCTAGAGACGCCAAATTGACTATGTAGGTTGCTGTGATGTAAATACAGATAATAAACTTATTAAATTTTGGATACCTCTCCCCATTAGCCCCATAAGTGGAAAAAACGTATTTCAAATACTAGGGAGTTGGGATTTCGTATATATACACCTCTAGATGTCAATATTATGTCCTGAAAATTTCATTAAGAAAGTAGATCTAGAACCGAAGTTATTTAACAATGAATTTCTCATAATGCTGCATAGAATGCAGCCCAAGCGTAGCCGCTAAATCATCTACGCAGTAAGCGGCGCGCGTGCTTGTGTATGTATATGTGTGCGTGTGTGGGTGCACGCAGAGGGTAATATGTACCGGTAAAAGATATAAGCTAGATTGTTTAAAACACTGCCTCGGACTTGGTTCAGGGGATCTCGTAGTCGGGCAGACCCGACTAGAGCTTTCTTACTTGTTATACCCTGAACCCATTGAAAATGGGAAATCAGGGTATAATGGTTTTGCAAAAAGTATGTAACAGGCAGAATGAGGCGTGGCAGACCCCACAAAGTATATATATTCTTGATCAGGGTGACGAGCTGAGTCGATTTAGCCCTGTCCGTCTGTCTGTCCGTCCGTCCGTCCGTCTGTCCGTCTGTCCGTCTGTCCGTATGTATGAACGCGTCGATCTCAGAACCTATAAGAGCTAGAGACTTCAAATTTTGCATGATGGTCTGTGTATACAGCGAAAATATCGAGTTTGTTTTAGATATTCGATAAATTTTTCAGTTTCAATGATATCGATTTAAAACGTTATCAAGATTCAGTTTTTTGACCATATCTTTTACATATTTTTAGCTACAGTTACCAAATTTTGTTTTTAGCTTTCTATAAATAAAATACATTTTCTATTTTTTCATATTTTGGATACCGGCTCCACATTTCAACAAAAAAAAATTATAAAAAAAAAAATTATCAAAACCACAATTTAATTTTTTCAAATTTTTTAGTGAAAACCGTATTTTCAATAAATTAATAGCATTCAATGCAGAAAATTGCATTCAAATCCGTTAAGTAATACAGAAGTTATTAAAGGAAACATTGTAAAAGCACGCTGCAGCAGCCTGTACGTGTGCACACATACATTCAAATCAACTACGCAGTAATCGGCGCGCGTGCTTCTGTGTGCATGGTATGTATATGTGTTCATGTGTAAACAAATGTGTGCATGTGTATATGCGTGCCTGTGTGTATGTGTGCATGTGTATATGTGTGAATGTGTATATGCGCAGCGGTAATATGTATAGATAAAAGATGTAAGCTAGGTTGTTTAAAACATCAGCTCGGAATTGGTTCAGGGGATCTCGTAGTCGGGCAGACCCGACTAGAGCTTTCTTACTTGTTTGTTGTGCACTTTTGGGTGCGATTTTGGTTTGTGGTTTGTCAAAAACTTAAACGAGTTAATGGATAAATCCTCTATGTCGCTTTATATTGAAATATGTATTGGGATTGTGAAAACCTCAATCTTCGCGTACATGTCGACGATATATTGATGCGAACAATTGTCTACATTTCAGAATGTGGCTCTCAGCAAATTCACATGCAAATTTTATCCATTTTTCCAATGACGACATTTGGATGAAGACTGTAATCATTATTACTGTCATAATGGAATGCACTGATATTCAAATCAGTGTGCATTGTTCGTGTTGATCGAGCAGTGTTTATTCGAACATTTAGCAGCCTTCCTACCCGTGGTTCAGTTGTCTCAGAAGAACGGGTCTGATTAGACGTATTCGATCAGTTGCTAACCTTACTTCTCGTTGTTTAGACGATTCAGACTAACGGGTCTCAGCGGCATTATTCGACAAACACCCTAAATATAATGTGAGCTAGATATGAATTTCACAATCTACACAAATTCGAAATGTCATCTATCGTTCGCTTTTTTGTTTCAAAAATACATGGCATAATAATTTGTATGTCAATCGGTTGAACGGGGCATAAGTTGCAACTGTGCAGTGCCACCTGGTGGCGAGTGACATCAATGAGCATATCACACAAACCTTCTCAGTGGAAACATACATATACATATATACCAATTTTCATAATAAATGGTACAGTAGCTTTTGAGTTCATCGATGACATACATACAGACATTCATTTTTATATATAGATAATCTTACATTCCTCCAAAGTATCGAACAGACAGATGGAAGGAGACCCGATAAAGTATTTATTCTGAAACGACTTAACCATATCCATCTTAAGTCTTTAATCATTTATCTCATATAATATGTAGATACTTTATCGGGTCTGTCTCCATCTGCGTGTTCGATATTTTGTCAAAAAACAAAGAAAACCCTGAAGTCCAATTTTCCATATAAGTATTTTGGAGGAATGTAAGATTATATTTTATAATTTATATACAGGTTTTCACAATCCCATAATACCCAATATTACAATTTTTAATGGGGTCAGGGTAAAAGGAAACGGTAATGAATGAAAAACGGTTCCCGTATTCTGTACAATAATTTACTCACTTAACGAAAGGCGCCGAATTTTACTCACTCAACGAAATTTGGATACATGAATAGAGAGTGCTGAAATGAATTCACTTGTTTGTATAAATATACATATCAGGTGTCTATCTGACTATTAACATGCATATGTACATAGATCAATACGCATATTGGCATACTAGTATGCCATACTTAAGTAGTATACTTAAGTATATACATTTATAGATAACTTTCAACATCTAGTTTTGAACAAGCAGTGAGACATTTTTGTTTTACATGTAAAAGCTTAATTAAGTTTTTATACTCGTTTACGAAGCAAAGTGTCCGTCTTGCTGTCTGTCCGTCTGTCTGAATGCCTGTATGTCTGTATGAACCCACAGCACTTGGACACCTTTGAAGCTAGAGACATGAAATTTGAAACATACATATACTCGTGAACACCCGCGTCAAAACAAATGTTTTTGCGATACGCCCACGGGGGTCGTGGTAAATGTGGAAATACTTTATCTAAATAAAAATATAATAAAATAAAATATTGCAGTTTGAGAGCTGGGATTTGTAATATTTACCTTTGTACACCACCTTGGCTCAAATATATAAATCGGGCAAAACGGTATCTTCTACAGTTATACAGTTAGGCATCTGCTGAGTTGGGATTTGGAATAAATACACGAGTATTCCATCCCCACACAAAAATATATCGCACGCCCATTGGCTTACCAAATTGGTGAAAGCTATCTCTTCCACAGCTTTAACGATGGGAGAAAGAACTTTTGCAGTTACATTACTGTTGGTACCCTTTACTGACAGTCAAAAAAATTATATGGTCCGTCCATAGGGCGTGGTTAATCCGAAAATCAATACTTGATTAAATTTAACTCTCTTTTTTGTCACCTAAACGAATATATGCAGTCGGTTACGCCCGACCACAACGTTCTTACTTGTTGCTTGCAAACAAAGCTAAGGGATAGCAAAATGTATCTGTCTCTTTGACCATTTCTAATGGGCTTTGGGGTATAAAATCTTACCCAAAAAAAAGGATTATGATACATTAATTATTGCAAATAATGGTGGAAATTGTGGCTTATTTTTCCTAGATGCCCCGTGATCGACCCATCTGCTGATGATTTCTCTAAGCAATTGCTGACTATCGGTTAAGTTGTTTCCTTGTCGACGTATAGAGCAGATTGCTTTCATTTCTTCCGCTAACCACAAAAATATCAAGTAAGAACGCTCTAGTCGGGACTACCCGACTACGAGATCCCCTGCACCTTTGTTTTACATATGTATATACAAACAGATAATAATGCCACAAGAATAAAAGATCTAATTTTAATCTAAAAATTTTGTCCGTTACTTGATCCTAACGATCCTGCGACTCCTCGCTTGCAAGCCACCGGTTCTACCGCGACGCCCCACTCATTGCACTCATCGCACTTTAATATATGTGTGCACATGTATGTATATGGAAATGTCGTATATATCAAGGTGCTTCAATGAAGACAGTTTCGTTGTTTTTGCATTGTTTTCTATGCTGCACAATTTGTATATAGCTTGATTCAATCATGTCTTGCTGACATGCGACTGACATACTTAATTTTTGCGCTTTTTCATTTCTTTTTGTGTAAAAGTACTGAACTTAATATTTATTTTGTATTCATTGTAATACTTTCATAAAATCATAAATAAAGTTCAGCTACTCTGTAACCCGACATTTATTGACTGTAATCAAGCGGTGCTACGAAATTTACCGGCTACTCCAGGGTATATCTGTGTGTTGGCTGCTGCTCGTTGTACATACATAAATACTTAATCGGTTTTTCTTGAACATCAAACAAAAACCATGAAGTCCAATTTTCAATATCCGTATTTTAAGAACATAAGTTTTTATTTTATAATTTATATGCAGGTTTTCACAATCCCATTATTCCAATTTTGAATGGGTTCAGCGTGATATGAGACGTTAATGGATGAAAAACGGTTCCTGTACTCGCTGTATTAATTTACTCACTTAACGAAAGGCTGTGAATTTTACTCACTCAACGAAGTTTTGCTAGCTGAATACAGTGCTGAAAATTGTTTACGTATTTTGTATAAAAGTTTACATAAACTGCTTATCTCAATATACACATACATATGTATCTATGTAGATACAATATTCATATTGGCAAACGACGAAGATTCCAATTTTTTTTTTCAAAAATATGTACTTAAATTTTTAAAAGTTGGATGTCAATTTGATTTTATACATATCTTTTTTTTTCAAACAAAGAGTATGTCTTTTGACCAAAGTAACTGAAGGAACAAACGTTGTTAAAACCAGTTAGGATATCAAGAAAAAGAAACGTTCTGCAAAATGTTTAATGGGAGGCCAAAAGTAATCAATTGATTTCTCTCTTTACGGGATATAAGTACCACAACTTTGTAATTAGTTTTGCATTGCCAGTATTATTTCTGAAATAATACATCATTTTACCACATTTTTTTGTAAAAATTTTGTAAGAAAATAATATACAAGCTCTGCCCTCTGTTTATCTTTACATTTGTTAGGCCCGAGTTAGGCCCGAGTATTTAAATAAATAAATTGGTACTGATATTAATGCTCAAATAAGATATTTTAGAGTATACCCACTTTGATGAAAGGCACAATACATTTCAAGCGTATTTCGTGGCAAGCAACAACATTCAGAACAAGTATGAATTCATAAGTAGCGAAAGGTCGACTTCAACATGCCCTGTACAAATAAATAGCGTACAGATAATGTATGACTTACCAATATTTTTATATGTTGCTATAAGAAATTGTGTATTAATTTAATTTATTTATGACTTTTAACAATACACAAATGTACACAATGCAAAAATTAAAAAAAATATGCACTTAATTCGTGCAGCGTCATCATAGCCATTTTCACCAAGAATATATTTCAATAAGGTATTAAAAAGCAGAGCCGGAATCAGGGTCTCTTATACGAGAGTAATTTAAATCTTTATTGTGATCATACTCGGCACATCTTGTTTAAATGATGAATAAGAAAACACACACAAAGTGAAACAGACACAAACTCCTACTTACCGTGTTGGATCAATGCGTGCCAAATAGAAATTGTAATAAGCACGTATACGGGACTACGAATAACGTGCAGAACGCTTACGCTGCCCACCCACACTACGAAATGGGACCTGGTGCCCAGACCGAACGTAGCGCACACTCATCCTCAGCGCAACAGATTCTTGTTTATGTCTGTGGATGTGAATGTCGATGCGGATCTGTCAGTTAGTTATATGGCACGGTCAGGCTCTGTTGTATATCGCTGTATTCGCTGCCGTTGCTGTCGCTGTCGATCCGATCCCTGTTTTATTAATTTATTTTAGAGCGCGTTGCAATCCAAGTGAAATAATTGACACATGTGCGAATACTTTAATTACATACTTACAATCAAACAAGTGCATACATATTAATGTACGTACATGTATACATATGTACATATTTGTGAAGAAATTGAAGTATTGTCATACATACACAGGCAGGCATTAATATACATATACATATGTACAAATATAAATATTAAGAAAAATATATATAAATGTACATATGTATGTACATATATTCATAAATGTGCTTGCATACATGTATGTTTGTATACATGCACATATTTAAATTTAAATGTATAAATGGACGTTTATAGAATCGCGAAATGTTCGAAATAGAATTCGCGTACATTCAAGCAAACATGAATATATTTGCAAACATGTACATATATACATACTTATACACGTACATATGTATATATGTATGTGTATTTATATACACACATATATATATATATATATATATATATATATATATATATATATCTATATATATATAACTATTTAAATACATATGTATATATGTATAGCATATGTATATACACATACATCTATATTTGTTATCTCAATATTTATATGATGTGTGTTTTGAGATACATACATACATACGTAATTAATTTATGTGTGTCTGTATGTATATACAAGTTTATGTATGTATGTACATATATACAAGTTAATAAGTGCTTGTAAATATGGGTGTATAAATAAAAGCTTGTGTATATGTATATGCATGATCATACATCTGTATGTTTTTATGTACATACATACATATGTATATATGAACATATATGCATACATAAATGTAAATGCATCAAAGGGAATAACTGCACTTTCAGCACTCAACTGAAGTTCAAGAGCACAAAAATTGATTATGATGTTTATAAATGATTTTAATTGAATACAATAGAGTGAGAGTGATCCATTAAGAGTTTCTGAGTGAGATTCACATGAATATAAATCGTTTATGCACGAAGTCGCCACACACAACACACAAACACACACGAACACGTACTCGCACACGCACACTCAGTCAATTCTTGTCAATACAATTGCATTGTATATACAACATTTATGTACGTATATGTGCATGCACATACTGTACTGTATTTGTACATGCATATACTAATATGTACACATGTGTGCACCAACACATAAAAGAATTGCAATTTCAGAGAATAAACAAGCGCTAAAAACTACAACACAAAAAGAAACAGCCCCAAAGTGACTGAATAAATACGTTCACATTTATTATCGCGCAATGTATTAAATTCGGGAATAAATAAAAGAAGTCAGTCTTTGCCGGTTTAATAACGGTTGATGGTTAAATTTGTGAATACTTGATCATAACAATGCATTGGGCTTCAAAACTGTGAACCGAAAAGTCGCGACAGTTACATTTGAATACATATGTACATGCATACATATGTATCTGAATACAAACATACATATACATATGTACATACATATTTATGTATCTTGAAGCGGAAAGTAACAATAAATATAACAGAATATGCTGGGATTGAAACTGCTAAGTGATTGTGGGTGTTGATTGTTCAATTTGGATAAGACATCTGGTGAGTATACATATATATGTACATACATATATATACATCTATACATATACATATAACATATGTACTATATACATATGGTTATAAGTGTTTGCAACTATAATTTTAATTTCTCAATTATACAGAATGAAATTATCTAGGAAGCATATTACACAAAAATATTATTTTATGCTTTAATCAATTCAATTAAAATCTACTACAAGCCCTAATTTTTATTTTGCATATCATAGAAAAACTTTATAACTAATTTTAAAAAATTATTTCAGGATCGAAATGTATAGTAAACATTAAATTGAAATTGCTCGAATAAGAGGGCATCAAAATTGTCTTCCACCCCGGGAGTCCGAAACCCACGCTACGCCACTGTTTCAATGGCAAATATGAATGACGAATGAATATATACAATATATGAACTCACAATTAAATTAGATTGTCTAACGTACATTAACATCATGCGCAACACACTTTTCTCTCTTTTAAGGCAAGTGTAAACAATTGAAATCTGAAAAAAAGAAAAATTAAGCAATGGTTTCGCTTAAGGAAGCTACAAACTACACCAAAGAGCAAAGAGTACAAACACAATTGGCCATCTCAATCGATCGTTTAGTTTGCATTGATGATTACGATTATACAGCTTTGTTCACGAATATAACTTTGAGGAAACCTTGTCAATGCAGCAACCCGCCAAAACGACGACTGAAAATGATGAAAAATAGGAGCTGGCAATTTCGATTGCTAGTCGCCCGATATGCAACTACAATTTGGTTTTCGATTTTATTATCGATGTTTCTTTTGTCATCGGCCCAGGAAGCATCGAAAGACACAGAGCGGTTATTTCGATCAAATAACTCACAAAGCCATCGAAATCAAACGCTTGATCCTCCTACTCTAACTCCACATGTTTCAGTCCAGAACCAGACTCCGAGACTATCGGGCAAAACCTTAGATCAAATGCCACAGAGTCTGCAAGGGTTTAGCGTGAACAGAAATAGTTTAATAAGTGGAGATACTGTGCTGCAACGTCAGCTAAGGGAGAAGGCGAAACAGGATAGCTTGGAATCAATTAAAATGCATATTTTGATGCGATTGAATTTGAAGAAACTACCCAATATAACGAAGCCAATCTCTGTGCCACAGAACATATTGGAAAATTTCTACAAAAACTATAATGCCTCGCTAATAAACTCTATGGGCCACAATAGTAAACAAAAAACTGCTGCTCCTCCAGATACACCTCGATCTGGTGTATATGTGCTCGAGGAAATTGTGAAAAAATCTCCGAATGTTACGCAAAATAATGAACATAATTCTGAATATGTGGCGTCCAATCAGAACTCGTCTACGGAAATGCAGGGTGACGATCCTAATACCTTTAAGGACTTTAAATATATCTATAATATCGAAGTTGGTGATCACCAAGATTCTGCTAAACATAAACGCGCAGATTTTACTATTAACAACGATGATATTGAGTATGAAAGTATACTTTCCCATATAAGCAGCATTTATATATTTCCAGAACGTAAGTTAAATATACTTGAACACGAATAAGAATACATATAAAACAATAGATATATATATATAACAGTTAGTTAAAAACTTAGCCGACTGCAGATATACTCGTTAACGGTTAAAAAAACAGCTTGATTTTTTTCCCACTTTCTCCGCCATGGTTTTTTGGCAATCTGATGAGATTTTTCCATCCTTATCAACGTAACCTATTTGCGGAAAATATGGCTTTTACCGATTTGCCACTCCCCTAATGGGTTTAGATGTACATACCAAAAATTTTTTTTAGAAGTGGAATACAAGATTATAAATTTCCAAATCCCAATTCTTAGACGGCCATATTGACGAATATAACAGCGTTTTTGTTTTAGAAGATATAGTATTTCCCGATTTGCCATGCCCACAGTGGGCTTATCCAAAAAACACTTATCTGACGCGGGTACACGCGTGTATGTGTGAAAAATTTCAAGTCTAGCTTCAAAAGTATCCAAATGCTGTGCGTTTATACAGACAGACAGACTCACTGACGTATGGACAGTAAGACGGACATTGCACAAAACCAATATACTCTTTTCACTTTATGAACGAGTATATTTTTTTTACAGATTTACGAAAAGATGTTTTGTTTTTATTTGGGAGCAGCGTAAAATAATAATTTCATTGATGAGCATACATTGTAAATAATTTTATAATTTAAAAATACAAAAATTGTTATTTTGTTTTTAAAGAGCCTCATGTTCGACATAATCGGAAAACGGACGTCCTACGTTTCAAGTTTGATTCGGGATACTCGGACATATCGTATGTGACATTACACTTATACTTGCGAGGATTGGAATGGATCAGTGCCCACCAACCGGAAATCTTTGAAGAGTTGGCCAATTTTCAGAACAAGGAGATTGTCGTGGCCATGCATCGGGCCATACGTCGAGCAAATAGCACAAATTATACGCATAAGGCGAAAATCTTTGAATTCCGGCACAAAATTCCAACCGGACTGGGCCAATGGGTGAATGTTGACTTGAAGCCCTTAATTGACACTGGAACTGTTATAAATCCTAGTCAAACGCAAGAGATTTTTATAAAAGGTGTCGAGCCCTGGATGCGGCCCCTGGTTGTGACAACAGACAGTACCGCAAAAAATCCATTGGTATATCTAAAAATTTATAAAATTTATAGTAAAGTGATGTATGATTTTGAAAGAGTTTTTACTGTAGTATTAAAAACAAAAGCTAAAAAAAAAGATTTTCTCAAAACGCGCCAGATATTTTTTTAAAAATTTCCCAACTTTCTTATTCTTTGATTCATATGTACTACATACGCATAACATCATTTTTTTTCAATAATACAAATATTTATAAGAAAAATTATTATGCACACGTATCACAGAATTTGAAATCGAATTTTTCTATGCGGGGTTGAGAAAAATTAAATTTTATGACTGTTACCTGATGGCATTCGGCTTTAAAGAACTTATTCTTTAAGAATCATATGACATACATGTATCAGTGATAAACATTCATATATAATTTATTCTATTTGCAGACAGTGCACATTGAGATTGGTTCCCGCAAGAAACATCGACGAAAACGCAGCGTTTATCTCGATTGCACTGAGAGCGATCACGATATGCGCTGTTGTCGATATCCTCTGAAGGTCAACTTCACCAGCTTCGGATGGCACTTTGTGGTGGCGCCTACATCGTTCGATGCATACTTCTGCAGCGGTGACTGCAGGGTTGGGTATTTGGAACAGTATCCACATACACATTTGGCTGCGTTGACTACGTCGGCAACGCCTTGTTGTTCGCCAACGAAAATGAGTTCCTTAAGTTTGTTGTATTTTGACGAGAATCACCAATTGGTGTTGAGTGTTATACCAAATATGTCCGTTGAGGGATGCAGCTGTTCCTAGCTGACAAATTTAATTGACAGATCTATATACATACAGACACGTAATGGGCGATCAGTTTTATGTAAAGCGTTTAGATATAAATAAAATAATATAAGTGCATACATATACATATTTCACATACAAAACTTGCACTCATTTATTTACATACATAAGTTAAGGTAGCTGTAGTAATATGTTTGTTTCATGCTTACAAATGTAATGCCAAAAAGAACATTCACATATTTACATATGTATATCATTTTGAGATTATATTTGTTTACCATTTACACCCAAAAGTCACAAGGAAAAATAAAAAATTTAAATGTAAATAACTACCACAGCTATTAGTAATTTCTGCCATTTTTAGTACCAATGTAAATAAACTATAAGTGTGCATTTGTCATTCACCCCGAGCAGAAGAATAAAATACCCGTTTCGAATATAGCCGTACTGCATAGATTTGTATTCTCACAAAATTAGTAAGAATTATTATCATATTTAATATATTGGCTAATTATTCATATTGACTTTGTTAATTGATTGCACAGTGTACAAAAAAAATACTAAATAAGTGCTCAATAGATTTTTCGAATAATCGATAATAGTGTGAATTTTAAGATATTCGAGCATTGGTCACATAGTTGCGGCGAATTTTGTAATGATAAACGATGTCTGTATTTCTGTTGTTGTGTGGGTGTGGATTTATTTCACGAAATAAAAATTAATAAAGCTATGTAAATTATTATCAAAATGTGCTCTAATAACTGTGTTGGTGTTGTTGAGTTAGACTATGTTGTACTAAAGGTAAGTTTAAACTGCACAAGCTGAAATACAAATACACACACACATTCAACCATAGGCATTTATTTGTGTAATAATGTGCAGATTTCTAAATTTTTTCGCCGCAATTGTATTCATATTAGAAATACTCGACTTAAAATATAATTTCATAAGAAAAAACATTTAATTACAGCTAAATGGCAGCGACATTACATCATTGTCCAATTATGACGCGGTTCAAATGTTCCTTCAAGCTAAAGAAACCCTAGTAGTTGAATTATGCCGAAAGCAAAATCCCAACAGCCCCGATGACGTACAGGATGACGAAATTTGTGCAAAATTAAAAAGTGTTCATCTATCCAATGCAAGATCAACCAGTGCCTCTGAAAATACTAACTTCAATTCATTGTCAAGGTCAGCGCCTGCGCCTGTAGCTGTGCCAGTGCCAGTGCCAGCTAAAAATCAAATCATTTTAACTTTGCGCACAGATCGAAATAGCGACCAAACCGAACCAGTATCAAAGGAGACGCAAACGCTTGAAAAGTTTGTTGAATTAAATAAAATAAGCAAAAAGGGTGATCAGAATAAAGATATAGTGCAAACAATAGCCGATCACTTCATCGAACAAGAGCATCATCTGTTCGAACAGTGTTTGGAACCAGAGATCGACATCGAGGTAACGGTTTATTCAAATAAAAATAATATGAGCTATATTTATACAAAATTTAATTTCAAACTTGCAGGAAGTAATGCTTGTGAAGAGAGATTCAAGTAATGATCAAATTGGACTCTCTGTTTGCAGCAATAGCTTCTATAATAACAGGGACTGCGAGGAGAGTAATGCAAAGCCTGTGATATGCAACGACAACACAAATACAGACTTAATAACAGATGATGCGGATGCTGACGCCTGCGAGGATGTTTTCATAAGTGATATACAGTCAGAGAGTGTGGCTGATCGGGACGGTCGACTCAGGCGAGGCGATCAAATTCTGCGCATAAATGGCATGGACATCAAAAGTAAAAAACAGGTCGAGACACAAATAGCTGAAAATTGCACGGCTGTAACGCTGCTTGTCAGTCGACTTCTATATCCCGTAAGTACATAGTGAGACACGTAAACATCTTCTCTAAATAAAGTTTATTTTTTTTTTAAAAAAAAAGGAAGATGACGATGAGGAAGATGAGGACGACGAAGAGATCGATAGTAACTTTGAATACGCCAACAGCTTTGTTTCTGATGACTACACAAATGTGGTTGACAAATTAGACAAAGTTCTTTTAACGCAGCGGCGGCTATCAATAAAAAGGGCTAACGATCTAATTACAGAGCCAGCAACGAAGCCTCTTAATCATATTGTACCAACACCTGCCACTGGGTCACAAGCTATGACTGAAATGTCTAAAAGCAAAGGACAAATACAAACTACTGCCACTGAAACTAATTGCAATGAAAAGTTGCGAGTATCGACCGAAGACACGGGCTTAAAACAAACAATAGACAAAAGCCTGCCAACAACAACATTATCAACGTCTGGTAAACAATTTGATTATGATGATTGCGAGCATATTTATGAAACAATACCCGAGGACTCGGAATCGGAACCCCTCTACTGCTCACCTTATCAAAGCTCGAACTATATGACTGCAATGGGATCCTGCTCTTCGCCAATGATGGCCGGAACAGATGTTTTAGAAATGCAACAGCAAACGCAGCGTGTGGCCCAATGGTTGGGCATTAAATCACAGATTAGTCCGAGATCCGTACATACGCTGGCTGGCCGTCCAAGCTTATACCAGAAACAACAGAATCGAATATCAAATCGTGTGTTTACGCTTCGAAGTGCAATAACAAATACCAGTGGATCGAGCAGCAGTGGAGCTAACTATAGTGCAAGTAATGTAGACATCGAACATAAATTCATGAATCAGCAACAGGAGGAAGTAGACAACTCTTCAAGTGCCTATAATACAGGCGGCTCTAATAACAGCGCTTCGCCACGTCAAAATGCTACAAATCTAGAGAATGAAACAATTGCAATTGCAACGGCAGTTACAAGTGCAACTCCTCACAATCCGTTAAGCTCCTACCAGCCCGTTTTGACGGCGCCCATGCTAATGCTGCCATTAGGAAAGTGTAGTCGCATAGTTGGTTCACAATATAGTGGAGGTTCGTAGTCGATTAATTTAACCTATAAATTTTGCATTACTTACACAACTTACTTACTGACTTATAACTTATTTTTTTAGAAGCCGCCACAGTTAATAAGGCGTCTACCGACGATTTGCATCATTTCGTATCAGCATCAGCACCAAAGGCAGAACCTAAAATGATACGACCCAAACTAACCGAAGAACAGCAAAACCAATGCCCTCAATTCAACGCGCCCAACTTGAGTCGCTACCATTTTGTTAGCAGTCAAGAGGTAGAGTTTTTAATCAAATATTTAAGTAATGTATAATTTATGTAATTTTTCTAAATAGAAAGATAAAGATTTAAAACGAAAGATATATATATATAAATTTCCTAGAGAAATTTCGCATATTTTGTTACCAGCCAAGAGCTAAACGTTCGGAAAAAAAAAAACATGAAATAAGAGTACCCTTAAGTAAAAGGAGTAAGGACTGATCCAAAATGATGATATACATATAAAAACAAAATAAAATGAATTGATTTTTTTTTAATTTGTATATTTGGTATAAACAAGTTTTTTGCTACCGAATTTGTTGATTAGAACCCACATGTCATGTTTGTATAAACTCCTGCCTATGAAACATCTGTCTTCTAAAATCTAAGTAGACTTCTGAATGAAATGCGAAAAGTGTAACGCAAAAAAAAGTGGTATGTTTAATGAGCTAAAGATGTATAAATCTGTAAAAACTTCTACGAATGAAACATTAGATTTGAATCTAAAATTGTTAGTTAAGTTATGATCATATTATACATCTTTTACAAAATGCTTTGAAAAATATTTAATCTATGATTGTTTAAAAAACAAATTCAATCTTTTCTCGTAGAATTTCGGATAGATAGTAACTATATACAAATTTTCTAATAACAATATCAAACATATTTTCAATTTTGATGCATATACTTATAATTTGCTTTATCTATTTAGGTCTCAAATAATACTGCTACAGTGCCAAAGCCAAGCTCTATTTTAGTAGCAACGGAAAATGTATCTGAGGAGATTCCGATGGTATGGAAAGTAAAGCGACGTCCCGATGGTACACGATATATTGTTAAGCGACCAGTGCGCAATAATGTAAGCATAGGTATTCGTAAGAATATACGCAACAATGAAATAACAACAACAGAAGATGATACAATATCGGAGGTTAAGATCGGACGGTACTGGACTAAGGAGGAACGGAAACGACATATAGAACGTGCGCGTGAACGTCGGCATCATCAGCAATTGCTTCTTCAACAACAGCAACAACAATTTCCAGCACAATAAACTACTATGTACTTAGCTTTAAAAACTTTGCAACCTGTAGAATAAATTCACTTCTTTAATATGCCATATATGTATCCGTATCCAAGATGCCAGGTTTCATAAGCGTCGCAGGTACTAGTTACATATTCAAATATCTAACTATCCAACTACAGCTTGGATACGCTATAAAATGTATTATTTATTAACGTTAGTAGCTTTTTGAAATAAAACCCAGAAACCGAATAACGAAACAGTTTTTAAGCACCGATAGAAATGACTTAAAAAGTCATGAAATCCAAAATAAAATATATATGTATATGTTTATTAATATATGAGAACAGCAAAAATCTATTTATACCTGGGCATTCAATTGAATACAATACAAACAAAATATTATCCTAAACACATAATAAGTTGTATATTTGCTATTTATTGGGCAGAAAACTAGTTAATATTACAGGCAGAAGGAGGCGTGGCAGACCCTACAAAGAATATATATATACTCTTGATCAGGGTGACGATGTGAGTCGGTTTAGCCCTGTCCGTCCGTCCGTCCGTATGTATGAACGCGTCGATCTCAGACCTATAAAAGCCTCAAATTTGAAATTTTGTCCGAAGGTTCTGGTATACAGCGCGCATATCGAGTTTGTTTTAGATATTCGATAACTCTCCGTTTCAATGATATCGATTACAAGTAAGAAAGCTCTAGTCGGGTCTGCATGACTACGAGATCCCATAAACCAAGTCCGAGCTGATGTTTTAAACAACCTAGCTTACTTCTTTTATCTATACATATTACCCTCTGCGCGCATATACACATGCACACATATACACATGCACACATATACACATGCACACATATACACATGCACACATATACACATGCACACATATACACATGCACACATATACACATGCACACATATACACATATACACATGCACACATATACACATGCATTATTTTATTAAGATTGGCAACACCACTATTGCTACAAAAAGAGCAGTAAAATACCTTGGAGTCATGCTAGACACAAGAATGACGTTCCATGAACACCTGGAGTATATCCATGAAAAAGCAGCTGGTTCCTGTAGAGCACTCTCAAGAATCATGCTGAACACACGGGGACCAAAGCAACAACGTCGCCATCTTCTGATGAGTGTTACGAGGTCCATCATTCTCTACGCCGTACCAGTATGGTCAAAAGCGATGGCTACTCCAAGCTATAGCCGAGGTATAAGAGCCACCTACCGACTATGTGCTGTTCGAGTCAGTTGCGCGTTCAGAACAGTCTCTGATGATGCAGCATGCTCCCAATCGAAGAATTGGTCATCGAATCGGAAGAGCTGAATAGAGGCATCAACAGCGAGACCACTCGCAACAGCAACGCTAGGAGCATGAAGAGAGCTACCAGCATTGCGCGATGGCAAACAAAATGGGACTAGTCGTCTTATCCCGGAATTGGCACCGTGGATAATTCGTAAGTATGGAGAAATAAACTTTTATCTTTCGCAGATTCTAACTGGACACGGATGCTTCCGGAGTTACCTGCTCCGTTTCGGCCACGACAACACAGATGAGTGTTCCTGGTGTGGCGAAGGAATTGTGGAAGACGCAAACCACATCGTCTTCGAGTGTGGACGTTTCTCTGAAGAGAGGCGACAACTGGAGGAAGCAGTGGGCCGATCCATCAGAAAAAACAATCTGGTGTCGATCATGCTGGAACCCGAGGAAGCGTGTAGTTCAACCAGTGATTTCGCGGCGCACATCATGACGGAGCTCCGAAGGATCGAGAGGGTCAGACGACGAGCTGAGTAGGACTCAGGTGGCGCATAGCGCCTGTGAAGCATTGCTTTGCGGCCGACCCGCAGGCATTTTCGCGCTACCCGTTTCTGTATACTCATACTTTACATTATAAGAAATAAAACGAATACAACAACATATACACATGCACACATATACACATGCACACAGAAGCATTCGCGCCGATTACTACGATTACTACGTAGTTGATTGGAATGTATGTGTGCACACGTACAGGCTGCTGCCGTGTGCTTTTTCCAATTGTCTAAATTTTTTCTTTAATAACTTCTGTGTTACTTAACGGATTTGAATTTTCTGAATTGGATGCTATTATTTTATTAAAAATACGGTTTTCGCTAAAAAATTTTAAACAAGTAAGAACGCTCTAGTCGGGTCTGCCCGACTACGAGATCTCCTGAACCAAGTCCGAGGCGGTGTTTTAAGCAATCTAGCTTACATCTTTTATCTGTACATATTACCCTCTGCGCGCACACACAGTTAGCGGCTGCGCTTGCGCTGCATTTTGGGCAGCATTATGAGAAATTGATTGTTAAATAACTTCGGTTCTAGATCTACTTTCTTAATTCAGGGTATAAAAAACGTTATCGAGATTCAGTTTTTTGTTATTATATCTTTTACATCTTTTAAGCTACAGTTACCAAATTTAGCATTTAGCTTCTCTAAATAAAATACATTTTCTATTTTTATACCCTGAACCCATTGAAAATGGGAATTCTGGGTATAATGGTTTTGTGACAATGTATGTAACAGGCAGAAGGAGGCGTGGCAGACCCCATAAAGAATATATATTCTTGATCAGGACGACGAGCTGAGTCGATGCCATGTCCGTCTATCCGTCCGTATGAACGCAGTGATCTCGTAAACCACAAAAGCTAGAGATTTGAAATCTTAGATATATATTCTTGTATACCATACGCAGTCAAGTTTATTTTTTTTTTCGATAATTCATCATAATTCATCAGTCGGGCAGACCCGACTGAGCGTTCTTAGTAGTTTTTTGTTGTCTTCTTTAAAATAAAGTATCTGTTAAGCGTAAAATGGCCGAGTAAGAGAAATAATTAATATACTTTATTTTTGTTGTCTTCTTTATCGTAAGTAATATAACAAATAGGCTATGTAACCTGTAAGCACATTCGCTGAAAAGGTTGAAATGAATAAATATATTTTACGCTCATTTAGTCTTCATAGACTCACTGCAATTCGTAGTCGGTCATAACAACTAGCTGCTCAACATCTGTCGTGAAAATGCACATATGCCGACACGTGTAGACCCCTTATAAAATTCAGTATCTGGTTGATACATTGATAAAATAACCACCTAAACAAATATTGCAAGTGCATGAAGCGTTTACGCTTTTAATTATTTAATTTAAAAACAAGTAAGAAAGCTCTAGTCGGGTCTGCCCGACTACGAGATCCCCTGAACCAAGTCCGAGCTGATGTTTTAAACAACCTAGCTTACATATTTTATCTATACATATTACCTCTGCGAACATATACACATGCACACATACACACATGCTCTCGCTTTGCACCCAGGTGCATTCGCGGAGCTTTTCAACGAGTGCCTGAGTCAGGAAACTTTCCCTGCAATCTGGAAAGTCCAGAACTTGGTACTTCTTCCCAAGGCAGGTAAACCACCTGAAGAACCATCGTCCTATAGGCCAATCTGCCTTCTGGACCTTCTCAAGAATCATGCTGAACACACGGGGACCTAAACAACAACGACGCCATCTTCTGATGAGTGTTACGAGGTCCATCATTCTTTACGCTGTATCAGTATGGTCAAAAGCGATGGCTACTCCAAGCTACAGCCGAGGTATACGAGCCACCTACCGCCTATGTGCTATTCGAGTCAGTTGCGCGTTCAGAACAGTCTCTGATGATGCAGCACTCGTTATAGCTGGAATGCTCCCAATTGAGGAATTGGTCATCGAATCGGATGAATTAAATAGAGGCAACAACAGCGAGACCACACGCATCAGCAATGCTAGGAGCACGGAGAGAACTCTCAGCATTGCTCGATGGGAAAGGAAGTGGGATGAGTCGTCAAAAGGACGCTGGACACACACGCTTATCCCGGAACTGGCGCCGTGGATAAATCGTAAGTATGGAGAAGTAAACTTTTATCTTTCGCAGATCCTAACTGGACACGGATGTTTCCGGAGTTACCTGCTCCGTTTTGGCCACGACAACACAGATGAGTGTTCCTGGTGCGGCGAAGGAATTGTGGAAGACGCAAACCACATTGTCTTCGAGTGTGGACGATTCTCCGCAGAGAGGCGACAGCTGGAGGAAGCAGTGGGTCAATCCATCAGGAAAAACAACCTGGTGTCGATTATGCTGCGAAGCATTGCTTTGCGGCCGTCCCGCAGGCATCATGCGCTACCCGTTCCTGTAAAATCCATTTTTAAATTTTAAGAAATAAACGAATACAAAAAAAAACAAGTAAGAACGCTTTAGTCGGGTCTACCCGACTACGAGATCCCCTGAACCAAGTCCGATGCGGTGTTTTAAACAATCTAGCTAACATCTTTTATCTGTACAAATTACCCACTGTGCGCACACACACACGCACACATATACATACACAAGCAAGTGCGCCGCTTACTGCGTACATAATTTAGCGGCTGCGCTTGGGCTGCATTCTGGGCAGCAATATGAGAAATTAATTGTTTAATAACTTCGGTTCTAGATCTACTTTCTTAATGAAATTTTCAGGACATAATATTGACACCTAAAGGTGTATATATCCGAAATCCCAACTCCCTAGTATTTGAAATACGTTTTTTCCACATATGGGGCTAATGGGGGGAGGCATCCAAAATTTAAAAAGTTTATTATCTGTATTTGCATCACAGCAACCTACATAGTCAATTTGGTGTCTCTATCTGTTATGGTCTTTAAGTTATAGCTTAAAAACAAAATCAAAATATCGATTGTTATCGATAATAAGGAAATAGGATGAGTTATCGAAAAAAAAAATAAACTTGTACTGCGTATGGTATACAAGAATATATATCTAAAATCTCAAATCTCTAGCTTTTGTGGTTTACGAGATCACTGCGTTCATACGGACGGACAGACGGACGGACGGACAGACGGACAGACGGACAGACGGACATGGCTAGATCGACTCAGCTCGTCGTCCTGATCAAGAATATATATACTTTATGGGGTCTGCCACGCCTCCTTCTGCCTGTTACATACTGTTTGCAAAACCATTATACCCTGATTTCCCATTTTCAATGGGTTCAGGGTATAAAAACAGACACACATGCACACATATACACATGCACACATTTGTATACACATGCACACATATACATACCATGCACACAGAAACGCGCGCCGATTACTGCGTAGTTGATTTGAATGTATGTGTGCACACGTACAGGCTGCTGCAGCGTGCTTTTACAATGTTTCCTTTAATAACTTCTGTATTACTTTACGGATTTGAATGCAATTTTCTGCATTGAATGCTATTAATTTATTGAAAATACGGGTTTCACTAAAAAATTTAAAAAAAAATTTAATTGTGGCTTTGATAATTTTTTTTTTAATAAATTTTTTTTGTAAAATGTGGAGCCGGTATCCAAAATATGAAAAAATAGAAAATGTATTTTATTTATGAAAAGCTAAAAACAAAATTTGGTAGCTGTAGCTAAAAACATGTAAAAGATATGGTCAAAAAACTGAATCTTGATAACGTTTTAAATCAATAACATTGAAACGGAAAAATTTATCGAATATCTAAAACAAACTCGATATTTTCGCTGTATACACAGACCATCATGCAAAATTTGAAGTCTCTAGCTCTTATAGGTTCTGAGATCGACGCGTTCATACATACGGACAGACAGACGGACGGACAGACGGACAGACGGACGGACAGACAGACGGACAGGGCTAAATCGACTCAGCTCGTCACCCTGATCAAGAACATATATACTTTGTGGGGTCTGCCACGCCTCCTTCTGCCTGTTACATACTTTTTGCAAAACCATTATACCCTGATTTCCCATTTTCAATGGGTTCAGGGTATAACAAGTAAGAAAGCTCTAGTCGGGTCTGCCCGACTACGAGATCCCCTGAACCAAGTCCGAGGCAGTGTTTTAAACAATCTAGCTTATATCTTTTACCGGTACATATTACCCTCTGCGCACACACACACGCGCACACATATACATACACAAGCACGCGCGCCGCTTACTGCGTAGATGATTTAGCGGCTACGCTTGGGCTGCATTCTGGGCAGCATTATGAGAAATTCATTGTTAAATAACTTCGGTTCTAGATCTACTTTCTTAATGAAATTTTCAGGACATAATATTGACATCTAGAGGTGTACATATACGAAATCCCAACTCCCTAGTATTTGAAATACGTTTTTTCCACTTATGGGGCTAATGGGGGGAGGTATCCAAAATTTAAAAATTCGTTATCTGTATTTACATCACAGCAACCTACATAGTCAATTTGGTGTCTCTAGGTATTATGGTCTAAAAGTTATAGCTTAAAAACAAAGTCAAAATATCGATTGTTATCGATAATAAGGAAATAGGATGAGTTATCAAAAAAAAAAATAAACTTGTACTGCGTATGGTATACAAGAATATATATCTAAAATCTCAAATCTCTAGCTTTTGTGGTTTACGAGATCACTGCGTTCATACGGACGGACAGACGGACAGACGGACAGACGGACGGACGGACAGACGGACAGACGGACAGACGGACATGGCTAGATCGACTCAGCTCGTCGTCCTGATCAAGAATGTATATACTTTATGGGGTCTGCCACGCCTCCTTCTGCCTGTTACATACATTGTTACAAAACCATTATACCCTTAATTTCCATTTTCAATGGGTTCAGGGTATAAAAAGGAATCTCAATAATCTCGCATTCAAACATACGGAAAGACGGACGGACGGTCTACATATTTATTGAGCCTACACACCTTTAACAGGAACAGAGTCTGACGCAGTCGGTGGCGCCCGACTGCAACGTTCTTACTTGTTAGAAATTGAAAGCAACTTAGTGCTGCAACATGTTGCCCTCTTCTGAATGTATACAATTAATAAGTTGTGCGCCCAAATATATTTTGTGCCGCTACAAATGTATACAGGAAAAAATGTTGTGTACGCGCTGTGAATTTTGGAACAATTGAGTAAGCCTGCGCCTCAACATGTTGTGCCATGCTGTAGTTGTGTACATACACATATAAGGAACACTCTGTTATGAGCTCTGTACATATTTAACACTGTTAGGAGTTTATGTATCTTTGACATGCTTTACATGTTAAAATAAAATGTTAATTTGTGAAGCCGGCAAAATTTTACTCTGTAGCCGGGCAAAAAGTAAAAATTAAAATTGTTGGAAAAAAATCGTATAAAAAAAATGACTAGCGCCTGAAAAACACTGTATGGTTTGTTGCTTACCAAAAACAAGAAAATTTGTGTGATTTGTTTGTGCATTTTATATCCCATTGCAAAAGACGAGGCGTGGCTGTGATCCTACTGCAGGAATGTGTAGATATACAGATGCGTTGTGTTAATTGAAATGTGTGTGTGCCGGTGACATATCCATAAGTTGCCATTCCTAAATTTTATTAGCCATAATTGACATTTCGAAATTGATCAATTGTAGTTTGGAAAACATTATTTGGGTGTAACTTTTAGTTAGATTACACACACGTACACATTTTAGTAAATATGTGTGCGCTAGTGGAGCTGAGAGAGGTTATAGGGTGAGTGACACACAAGGCTTAGCGTTAGTTAGGGGTTGTTGCGAGAAAGAGAGAACGCCGTAGGTATGTACAAAACGTATGTATCTACATACATATGTGTGTTTGAATATCTGTATGTCCGTATGTATGTGCATATATGCGGAAGCAACGCGGCTAAAACGGTAAAACAGCCAAGCTCTCAACGTCTGATAGTAAAAGTTTGTTTTAAGTATTTTTGTGCGTTTCTGTATTTGTTTTAGTGTTGGTAAATTGCATGTATATGCATTAATACATGTAAATAATTTTGTATGAATGCATATTTTGTAAGTCCATACTCGGCAAATGCGCATTTACAAATATACATAAGCAAATGTATTTATAAATGTATGTACAAATTACATGCCTATACAATACATACACACTCACATACACAAACGCAGAAGAGTATGCGTGTATGTATACCAAATGCAATTCAGTATTTCTGTCTATTGCAGAAAAGGGAATTCAACTGATGTGGAAAGCAATCTTAATCATTGACAAATTCATCTATCATTCTTGATTAATATTCCAAGTAAATGTACATATAAAGTGCATATACATACAATGCATTTTCTGATCTTACATCATGCTGACGCTGACTTACAGCTGCGTGTAAAATCATCTACTCGGATGGATAAAACCATAGTTGAATAAATGACATACATACATATGTACATCGCAACGCAGAAAATATAATGACATGTTTCAAGCACAAATCGCATCGGAGACAAATAGATACAGCGGAGTGAGTTCATCAACGATTGCTATAGCTTCGCCAACATTTAACAACAATAATAATTCATCTTCAACATCATCGTGTGAGCGTAGAATTGTGATTGTGGATTATAATAGTTCATTACCCTCGTCGTCGTCGGCGACGGCGGCATTCCTACATCCAGAAATCCTATCAAAAGATAGTATCAATACATCATTCATCACTAACCGATGCTCGCTAATAATGTCTGCTAATGCTTCTGCTGCTGCACAAATCACTTCAAAAATGCTTAATGATATTAACATGACAGACTCAATTCACAAACTTAATCAGACCCACACACACAATCAAATGATTGAACAGCAAAAGGTGCATACGATCCCGCTGCCCGAAGACCCGCGCACATTGCAATTGGCATTGGAGCTCTCCTTGGTTGGCCTCAATGAGAGCAATCAGAACAACACCTACGTTCAGCCAATACCTTCACATACTGACTACGACATCGGCTCCATCAATGTGGTTTCTCCTGCATTCACCAGGGCCGATCTAGGGCCGTTGAACAATCTACCGCTACCACCGACGACGGCATCTGGACTTTTAATGCCTTCAGTCGGCCTGGAGGATAGATCAAAGAAGTCCCAAAATATGACCGAATGTGTTCCAGTTCCGAGCTCCGAACACGTTGCAGAAATCGTGGGACGGCAAGGTAAGCATTTTATCCATCGATCCGTAAGTAATTTATATACTAAAAATTAATTTAGGACATATTAGCGATGGTATCAACACAAATGAGCGTGATTATTCTACTTGTTCAATTTTATTTACGATTAAGTTAAATATATCTTAAAAGTACCTACAAGCAGGGTATATGTATAAATTTGTTAGTCTAAACTTAAGAGATTAAGAAAGCTAATAGGCATATACACATATTATATTAAACTACAAAGTTCATTATTTTTAATTGTTATTTAGGATGCAAGATAAAAGCTTTGAGAGCAAAGACAAACACCTACATCAAGACTCCGGTGCGCGGAGAGGAGCCTGTGTTCGTTGTAACAGGACGCAAAGAGGATGTGAACAAAGCCAAACGGGAAATACTTTCAGCTGCTGATCATTTTAGCTTGATTCGAGCCTCGCGAAAGCCTTCGATTGAGGGATCGAACAGCGGTATATCAGGAAGTGGTAATTCGGGTTCATTGACCGTGGGTATCGTTGCTCGAGCGCAGTCTGGGCCGCCTTGCCTGCCCGGTCAGATCACAATCCAGGTGCGTGTACCCTACAGAGTTGTTGGTCTAGTTGTTGGGCCTAAAGGTGCCACCATTAAGCACATACAACAAGAAACACAAACATACATTGTCACACCGTCTCGCGAAAAGGAGCCCATATTCGAGGTAACCGGACTGCCCGAGAATGTGGAGACGGCACGAAAACAAATTGAAGCCCACATAGCCCTACGTACGGGCAATAGTACCCATGGCAGTGAGAATGGTACGGAATCATTAGATTCGAACGAGTTTGCCACTCTGCACACGATCAATACGCTCAGCCAGATACTAAACGACGATCTTCACTCAGATATCTTGTCATCGATCTATAAGACCGATATTTCACCCAACGTAAATTACACAGATAATTCTGTTAGTCTCATTGATAACATTTCTAATTCGAACACTACGAACTCTATCATGCCAGTGCACAATTTAACTAAACGTTTTCCAAATTCTGATCTAGTAGACCTCGCGCCTATTGCAACAACAACATCGGACAAAAACTTTGCGCTAGCTCTAACGGGCACTGTGAATGACCTTAATGTGCAAGCCTCAAAAACGAAACCGTTATTTCGTAATTCAAGTGCTAATTCCAATGCCAATGTCAATGTCAATGCCAATGCCAATGCCAATGCCCATGCCAATTCCAATGTCAATAACAATACCAATAGCAATACCAAATCTTTATCGTTCTGTCCGCCCACGTCCGTCACTGCAAATGTTTCTTCTGCCCCGTGCCATTCGATCTCAGCCAACATATTGACGCGCTCATGCTCATCCGCCTCCTCGACAGCATCAACCAAAAGCACGAACAACAGCGCCAATAGTACTAACAGCGTTAATACTCCCCCAGAGCTATTGAATATATGGAAAAATTTAAATGATTCGATTGACGTTGATGAGGGCATTGGAGACTCTCCCAGCATTTGGAATCTACCGTCAACCACAACAGCCACAGCAGCGATGCATTGTTCGCCTACGGCCTCAATAAGTCCAACAGACTCGCTGCTAGCAGAGCATAGTCTAAATATGAGCCAGAAAATTGGCAACAACACCTTCAAGGAACCATGCAACAAAAATAGTTCATCGATATCACATCATCATCAACGCAACATATTGCAAAGTAGCTCGGATAAATTGCATTCGGATAAAGTGCATCGCGAATGTTTTGTATGCAATGAGAGAGAAGTGACCACCGCTTTAGTTCCCTGTGGACATAATATGTTTTGTATGGACTGTGCCAACCAGATCTGTGTCTCCATGGAATCGATTTGTCCTGTATGCCACTCAATTGTTTACCACGCCATGCGTATTTTAGCTTAATTTATGGTTTTATTTAGCAGATTATTATTTTTAGTTTATTATTGTAGTCCACGCAAAGCAAATACTTTTATTTATGGATAAAAAGAAAACAGAAATGAAAATAGAAGATTAATCTGGTTTCTTTCCGATAAAGATAAAATACCCTTGCATACCAAAGCAAACCAAAATCCCCACTAAAACTAAAACCTCGACCAAAGATGACAATTCAGATATATATTATACTTATGATATTTTGTTATTAATCAAAACTATGTCAAAGTTTAAAATGATAAAAAATGTGTTATTGTAATTTATGAGTTTTGAAAGGTAAACTAAACAGTTTATCATATAAAAGATTTTATAGTTTTGCTTATGTATACTTATAAAATGAGAAAACAATAATATGTTTTGAGGGTATATAACAATCTTTAGAATCAATGGTTTTTTTGATTTTCTTAAAATTTTTATGGATTATTTTCACATTGGAGAACTGACTTTACTTTACTCCAGAAAACTGTTTATTTTAAGAAACCAAAAGATTTTTAACAATTTACTGCAATGCATTTTTATTTTTTTGTTATTTTATTTTGATATCCTATTTTTCTACCCTAAACCTTTCGGAAATAGGAAATCACACTTGAAAATGCAGTTCAAGTTTATTTTTTTTATGATAGCTCATCCATCCCATTTCCCATTTTTATTGATAGTAATCAATGTTTCGACTTTAAAAACGTCATTTGTTAACGATAATAGCTAGAGACCCAAACTTCTGACCACATGTTCATGTACATATGTATACAAGAATCAGAAAATGATTTAAACATCAGCTATGCGCATGGTTCAGGGAATCTGCTGGTCGGTCCTAGTCCCGAATAGATAACTGTTACTTGTTTTTTATTGTTTAGTATGAGTCGGTTTTTGTAGCTTGCATCAGAATTACAAATTTTATACGCATTCTTCCACAATCCAATTTCATATTAGGTATTTAAACGCATTTAAAAAATCGGTATTCAAATCAGGAAACCATATGCGTTTGCACACATAGTAAATAAATACATACAGAAAAATACAAATATAAAAAACAAATAGATACACAATATATAAATTCTCAACTTTTAAAGAATGTATATATTAAACATTTGAATACTATACATTATGTAGAATAGTATCTTTTGTATAAGGTCTCAAAACATTTTTAGTCTTAGAACTTTATTATATTCTAGTAAATTATGACGCATAATGGCTTTGAAAGTCATTAATCTAAAATACATATATATAGCTACTTAATTATGTTGTACTGCATATATAATTCCGATTAAAATAAATAATGATATATATATATATATATATATATATATATATATATGTATGCAACATAATTTAACTCTGTATTCTCATTGTCAAAACAATATACATAAATACACATATAAATATATATATATATATATATATATGTGTATATATAAATATATATATATATATATATATGTGTATATATATATATATATATATATATATAAATATACATATTATATATATATATATATATATATATATATATATATATATATATATATATATATATATATGTATATTTATATATATATAATTATCATATATATATATAATTATTAAACTTTTATAAGTTGACTGATAAATAGGCGGTAATATATTAGGTAAAGCACATACATACAATTGGAAATAAAATAGTATATATTATATTATTACTTCAATATATAAAATAATATACAGCATATACATATGCATATAGAAACATTAATAAAACTTAATATTAATATATAAATATTTTAAAAATATATATATATATATATATATATATATATATATATATACTACATATATATATTTATATCATAGCTTATACTATATTAATGTGAATAAAAAAGACTTATATATTTATTAGCCAATCATATTGAAGATTGACGAAAGTATCCGAAAATATCTTGCTCTGAAAATCAGATTCATTATAATTTCTTTAAGATTTAAAAAATGATTGATTTTGATTGAATATTCGAACAAAATATGTTGCAAATATGTTGTAGCATAAATAGTAGTTCTATATATAATATTTTTTATTTACCTATTATATTTATTAATTAACATAACATAACCTCTAGTCCATACAGAAATCGCTTCTGTAGTTCGAAAATGTTTTTTGGTTGCTCCTGAATATTTAATAGTGCTTTATTATATTTGTATATATTTTTAAGCGAATAATTCTTATTTTTTTGTTTCCAAATTGTAGAACAACGGTAAATATGAGTGAGACTAAACACAGTTAAATAAATGCGCAAAATATTGAAAACTTATTGAATCACATACAGTATGTATATATTCATATATATACTATATATATATATATATATTAGTACCATGTGGAATAATACCAAAAACAAACATTTTAATCACATGCAGTATATAGATATATGCATATATTTATATACACATATATAAATATATTATATTATATATATATATATATATATACATATATACTCATAATAAAAATTTTAAGTATAATGTGAAATAATACCAAAAACGTACATTTTACACAAGTATATGTTATTATTACGAATTAACTGGAAAAACAAATAACAATACAAAAATTAACAAAATCCAAGCAAAAATGGAGATAAAGAAATAAAGCTTTTTCCATAGCTTCAATATATATGAAAAGAAATAAATTTATCTTGGAATGGTTCTTAAGACCTGTGAGATGAGAAATTGAAAGATCGCTTAGGTACCGATTATTTTTGGTAGCATACTATACTTTTAATCAGCATTTAGAATTCTCGGTAAAAGTTAAGCTATGAATCACGCCGAATCAAATTTATCTCCTGCGGAGAAACATCGTGCGGACAATTAGGGTTATCCATTAATTTATTATATCATAATTAAGGTTCCGTTCTCTTTTATAATTATATATAATTAGAAGGTCTTTGAAAGCACTTTCTGCTTAGTTGTATTTTTCAACATTTCAATACTGTCCATGTGGCACACAATACGAATTATCTCAGTTAATGAAACCCAAAGTTATTAGATAATTACATGAAGTTTATCTATATTTATTTATAGAAATGTTCATATTTTTTCATTTCCTATTGATCTTAATACTTGATTGCAGTTTATATAAAAGTAAAAATATTAAAAAGCGAAAAGAAAAAATAATGAACACAAATGTTTACAATTAATTGTACTACATGATTACCCAACCGCGTGAAAATATTTTTTTACACAGTATGTAAGCTTTTACATCAAATTTGTAGATGGCGGTTAAAATATTTACAACGAATATTTTATAAATGTTTCTTATTAAACTTGTAAGGCCTAAATTAAAATATAATACAAATATATATTATTACCAATAGTGAAATATCCGCATTGTGTTCGTAAGAATATATAATATATTATATTAAATTCATATATATATATATATATATATATATATATATATATATATATATATTAAAATACATTTCATAAATCAACTTTAATCGACATTAATTTTAAACAAATACTAAGCAAATACTAATGTCGATTAAAAACATAAGTTTATATAACAAATATATACAAAAGATATGTATCACTAAATGGTTATATAATAAAATTTTCCGAAAATAATAATTTGCGTTTTATTTATATATACGTTTTCCCACCTATATGATATATGAGCATACACATATATATGTACCTAAAAATTTAGATATGTGCAATTTCCATTGCAGTCCATCCGTATGTCCGTATTAACGCAAACCATTTAGCTAAGCTAGAGACTTGCAATTTGAATATGAATATATCAAGGCTATATAGCTATGTATATTGGAGAGGGCTGGCAGTCTGCCAACCTTAGAGCCTCCAAATTCTTCAAGTGGGCTCGTGTTCGTCTCCTCTAAAGACTGTTTAGAAGTTATTTATCCATGCTGACTGGGGCGAAGCGGAGAAAACTATATCATCCACGTCATGAATAATAAAATATTTATGTATATTGATGTTCTGCAATTAAACAGTCTGAAAAATTATTTCCATTCTAATAAAAGGAAACACGAATATTTTTTGTTTGTTTTTCTCTCATTTATTAAAATAATAACGTTAACTAAAGTACTGACACTTTATATTTTTCTGATTTTGTGTTATGGAGCTTAACACTGTTGTGTGTGCTTATATATTTGCGTTACAATGACAATCGTATGCTAGTGAGTACGTTTGAGTAATGATTCCTTTTAAGTACAAGAATATTGTACCACAAAAAATAATTTCATAGTTTTCAATTCAATTTTTTCAATACCTGTTGTAAATTAACAAATTATACTTAGTAGGGATGTTCATGGATTGACCTGACTCCGAAACCAATATTTTCTGCTAACTTCACAAACGTGGTTTATTCAGCAAGCCGAATTTTTAATACCCTTGCAATCGAATTAATATAATATAACTAGAGGGATGGGCTAACTTCGGCCATGCCGAAGTTTGGTAATAGCCTTGCAATTGCAAAGGATATAGATACAGTTTTTTCTGATTTGCCACGCCCCCAACAATTGGATATATATCATTTTTGGGCAATCTATTGAGCAGGGCAACAGTAACCTATATATCAAATTTTGAAGCTCTACCTATAAGACTTTGGAAGATATAGTTTTCTCCGATTTGCCACGCCCCCAAGAGGCGGATATATATAATTTTTCATAATTTTGTCGAAACAGTCAAGCCTAACGTCTGTGTCAATTTTTGGAGCTCTAGGTGTAAAATTGTAGAAGATATAGTTTTATCCGATTTGCCACGCCCCTAATGGGCGTAGAAATATATTCTTTGTTTTTTTTAGGGGTGGTTGATACAAATATATGTTTTAAGTTTCAAGTCTCTGGCTTTAACAGCGTCCAAAATATTGAAGAATTTATGTTGAGCACTATATAGACTTTCCCGATTTGCCACGCCCCAAGTAGGCGTGGATATATAATTTTTTGATCAATCTGAAGGGAAGGCCAAAAGTATATTACTTTCCAAATTTGGATGCTCTAGCTTCAAACCTGTAGAAGATATAGTTTTATCCGATTTGCCATGCCCCCAAAGAGCGTAGATATATAATCTATATCTTTTTGTATTTGGGTGCAGCTCAGGAGTATATATTCCAAATTTCAAGTCTCTGACTTTAATAACGTCGAAGTTATCCGACTAAAACATTTCTTAAAACCGATCTGTCCTATGGGAGCTATAGGATATAGTCATTCGATCCGGATGATTCCGAGATATACAATGCCTGCAGCACATTCCAGCCTATGTGCAAAATTTCAGCTCTGTAGCTCTTATAGTCTCGGAGGAGATTGCGTTGATCCAGACAGACGGACAGACGGACATGGCTATATCAACTCAGCTCGTCTTGCTGATCAAGAATATATATACTTTATATGGTCGGAGATGCTTCCTTCTCTGCGTTGCAAGCTCCTGACCAAAATTAATATACCCTTTTTGCAAGGGTATAATAAGTAAATTTTTCTGGACTATTGATATAAAAATCTGTAATATATACTTCACAAGAATGACTTAGGAAAATAAATATTTGATGAAATAATGATAAGAAGCGAAACAAATATAATAGTAATAAATTTCTTTTGATTGTGTAAAAAACATAACAATTGCAATTTAACTTCAAATATTATTTAGTCCAGCAATTCTATTAGCTTTTAATATGCAACTTTTGAAAGATGATAAAAATATTTTTATTTAAAAGCTTAGCTTTTGCCACCTATTGATTATACTTAAAAAACTAAATATTTTAAAATTAGTTTTTAGAAATTCAATATTCTCTCTCTTATTCGTGTAAAATGAATACTAATTGAGTATATTAACTATTAAAAATATTTGAAATCATTTATACACACTTTTTAGAATAGTGTTGACCTTGAACGAAGACAACGCGGGTATTCCTCAAATATCTAGAATCTAAAACTTCGATAGATAACTAAACTAAAGGGATGGACTAACTTCGGCCATGAGCAGGGCAACAGTAACCAATATATCAAATTTTGAAGCTGTACCTTTAAAAATTTAGAAGATATAGTTTCCTTCGATTTGCAACGCCCCAAAGTGGCGGATATATAATTTTTCATAATTTTATCGAAAAGGTCAAGCTTAATTTTTAGAACTCTATGTGTAAAATTGTAGAGGATGCAGATTTTTTTTCAATTTGCCACGCCACTAATGGGCGTAGGTATATTTTCTTTAACTTTTTTTCTAGGGGAGGTTGATACAAATACATGTTTTAAGTTTCAAGTCTCTGACTCTAACAGAGTCCAAAATATTGGAGGATTTATGTTAAGCACTATATAGTGCTGCGTGGATATATAATTTTTTGATCAATCTGAAGAAGAAGCCAAAAGTATATTACTTTCCAAATTTGGATGCTCTAGCTTCAAAACTGTAGAAGATATAGTTTTACCCGATTTGCCACGCCCCAAAGGGCGTAGCTAAATACTCTATATTTTTTTGTATTTGGGTGTAACTCAGGAGTATATATTCCAAATTTCAAGCCTCCGACTTTAATAATGTCGAAGTTATCCCACTAAAACATTTCTTAAAACCGATCTGTCCTATGGGAGCTATAGGACATAGTCGTCAGATCCAGATGATTCCGAGATATACAATGCCTGCAGTAGATTGGAGCTTATGTGCAAAATTCAGCTCTGTAGCTCTTATAGTCTCGAAGGAGATTGCGTTGATCCAGGCAGACGGACAGACGGACATGGCTATATCAATTTAGCTCGTCTTGCTGATCAAGAACATATATACTTTATATGGTCGTAAGTGCTTCCTTCTCTGCGTTGCAAACTTCTGACCAAAGTTAATATACCCTTTTGCAAGGGTATAAAAGTCAACAGTTTGAATGATTGAGAGTAAGAGTTAGAAATCTGGATCGCATGAAGAAACATTTGACAGATTAAAGAGAAACGGATAGACCCAAAACATTGTAACAGTTGAACGCCAAATGCTTACTATCGAATATACAGACTGACTACTGAATCCAATTGTTAAATTCATAGAGAAAATTAAATTTTTTGGACTCCAGTCAGAACATGTACGGTTGCTGCTAAGATACGAAATTCTCAAATAAATCTTACTAAATACAATCAAAATTTATTCAAAATTCTTACTCAAAGTTGCTTTTAAGATCTTTAATAATGACTTTGCCATCTGGTAATATGCACATCCTGAGTAAAATGATTTAAATATTCCAAAACAATTAAGTTATTCCATCCTGTTTTTCATTAAAAATAAACGAAAATAATATTTAAACGAAACTTGTGATAAATAATATATAAGTAGACAAGTTTTAAGTTATAAAGTGGATTTGTGTGTTGTTTGTCCTATTCATTCGCCATACACATAATCTATGATTATTTTTCTATAACTAATAAAGTATAATAGTATCTGATAGATTTTATGTGAAATCAGAAGAGTTGATTAAAAAAAATTCCATTATGAAATGGATATGCACAATAATTCGCATTTAATACAATTCTTTATTATATAGACAGAATTCCCTTTTCTATAAATTTTTATATATAATTTTGTATATTAGTCAAATTTTTTTGCACTCTTATGACAACTTCCAATATATCGTTTTATACGAAAAGCAAATAACGAAAAATAAAAAAATGTTCTATGCCACATATATATATATATATAACACCATTAAGCCTTATTCTTGTTTTTATATTAAAAAAAAATTATAATATTTAAATTGCTTCAAATATCGTTTATGCAGACAATGTTAGTGAATATATAATGAATATGACCGTAAATAAAATAGAAGATTAGACTTATATTATGGGGACGGAAGTGCCTCCTTCTATTTATTACGAGTATCTATCTGTATGTATTTAAATAATTTGCAAGGGTATATATAAAGCGATCAAGTTTTTGTTGTTATATATATTAAGTTTAGGCGTTGCGCTTACTCTGGGTCTGGATTTATGTTGGGAATAATTGTACTATATGTTAATTACAGTTGAAATATATAAGCATATATGTATATCTCAAACGTATCTCTGGTAAGATAACATGTGGATATATAATTTTTGCCACTACTTAGATATACACATACATTCTCAACCAAAAAAGCTATGTGTTTAACATACATACTTAAGCTATACATATATATATACTTTCAATTTAAGTATATATTTAGATGTATGTATGTATGGATGTTTGCGGATTACTTTAGTAGGATAATTGTGGATTGTGTAATTCATATATTAAAAGCACATTTACATATAATTAAATTTAACTTTTATTGATAAACGACACACAGACACATCCGTATTAGTTCGCCGATGAAAACATGTTGGTGTTGTCCCACTCAAGCTGGTTGATGTGTGCAAATCCATCTTTAATGACTAAAGACAAAGAATAATCTAGTAAACTCTCTATATACAGGCAACTTACCTTCTTCATCTTCCGAATCAGTATTATCAGAATCCGAACTATCCTCAGAAGCGGCATCGGTTTGCATTGGATTAATTGTTATGGTCAATGCAGAATCATCCCAGATTAAACCTTCATCAGCGACCTTTTAAATATAATACACCAAAAATATTGTTTTATTTTCATCTGCCAATGATTGATCAATCAGTCAGTGTTGGTTTTATTCGTATTAATGGTGTACAGCGATCAGCTATTATTGGACAAACCCCACAATATTTTTCAAAATTTAACTATCTTACCTTAGGGCAAGGCTGGTGTCGGTCTGTATACTTTTGGTTATTTTTTAGCCTTGCGATCGAAACGCCACAGAGCAAGATGACGAGAAAAACGCATATTAAGATTATCAGCATTGTTGGATGCGAAGCTTCAACTAATCGAGTAGAAAAATATATATATGTTTTTTAAGTGTATCTTAATTACCAAACCTTTGTGTACGATCGAGTGTACATGCAATTTAGGCTCCTGTACATCATTGCTATGAAGTAAGGAGTTAGAAAAAAATTTCGTATCTGAAAGGAAAAATTTAGAGATTATCTTATTATGCTATATAGACTTAGTAGTTAGTAAAACTATGTACCTTGTGCCCCTTTATCCCCACTCTCACCTAAGCCACGCCCATTGTGATAACTAGATAGGAAATTGTCGTTTCCTTCGGCGTTTGTTACGGATATAGATGATGATGATGGTGCATTCGTTGTCTTTGACGATTGTTTCGGATGCAGGACGGTCAATGTGAGTGTATATTCGACACTCTTATATTGTGAGGTAAGCTGCGAACAAGATAGCTTAAATACACGGTTAAGATAATAAGCTGGCTTTTTGTTGCTATAGACTAAAGCACGCAGTACGCTTAGATAGCTACGAATTGAATCGGTTCCGATCATTTCTACGCCATCCTTGTTGATGTTCGTTCTGATGTCCATTGTAGATGACAACGACTCATCGCCATCTATTTGAATTTCCTCGTGGTCCGGATTCAGAGATGGAAACACAATCACACTGCACGAATCGAGATTCTCTTTGGGGGTCAAATTTTTAGTATCATCATCGGTAGAGATACCAATGTGAACTTTGTCCAAGATATGTACGCCTAATTTGATTTCTTGGTACGAGACTAGTTTATTTTGGGTTCCTATAAAAAAAAATTAAAATGATTACCTACAATATTTACTTATATTTTTTTTTTTTTTGTATTTACCGGAAATTGCAATCTTGGTTGCCCTATGAGAAGAACTCAATGAAAGCTGTTCGTGCTGTGTTCGAGGTCTGAGATTTTCAGCATTATACAGACTGACAGCATCGTCAGCCAGTTTATCCCCTGAAACTGTGGCTGGTTGAATGGGCTCATTAACCATGATATAGGTCTCGATTGTGGGTAGGCGTATGGCGCTCTGATTTGTGCATATCATTGTCGTACGAACTTCGATATTCCTGCGTCCTATTGTGGGGCTCTTCTTAATATTAATGTATTGAATTTTACGCATTAATTGTTCAATCTTATGCTTGCTTTGTGCCTCAATATATATCTCGTTCATTTTTGCATTGACCTGCACTTGAAAATCTGTCGACTCCTCCTCTGGTTGTTGCTCCAATTGTAATTCCGTCGATGGTAGCAAATGTTCGGCGCAGCTCGTTCCACATTTAATATCTTCAACTGAGAGCACACCATTGGCAGAGAGCTTCACCTCTGATATGTCACCATTGAATCCGTGTTTTAGACGATTCTCTGAACTCTGGTAACAGGCGCCCACAGCCAACGTGGTGTTAACTCCATGTGCCGCATGCAGGGGCCAATCATCGATTACCTCCGGATTGGCGTGATGATCCTCAACGGAGCTCTCAAACTGTAAGCCATCGATAAAGAGTTCTACCTTGGACGACTGGTCCACGTTGATCACATAGTAATGCCATTCATTGTCGCAGACCTGCGGTATTTTCCACCTCCACTCAGCCGGACTAAATATGTTTAGGTCGCCCTCATTGAAGTTCTTCCTCAGCAGCAAAATAAGTCGACAGTTGCGAACGAATAATGCCATATGATGGCGGTTCATTTTATGATCGTCCGCACTGCAAACAATGTGTTCCTTTACATGCTTGTTCATTGAGCTCTGACTGCCATGTCGAAAGATGGTCACAATACTAAAAGGTATCAACGAAAAATCGTGATGTCCAATAAACCCATCGGGTACAACAACGCCAGCTGACCCATCGAAGTGGAATATGGGCTCGGGGCCCTCGTCATAGCTCAATTCCTTTGTCCAGTCGGCGCCACGTGGCAAAAGATCTCTTAAATTTGTGCTCGCTGAACAGTTGGATATATCGCGATCACAGCCAAATGATATGTGCTTGGTCTTTGTGTTAATTACATGTATGTCAACAAATTAATTTGCTTAATATACATAAATATATATATATGAGAAAGTAAATATGCTCACCTTAAGCGCAACCACAGCGTGAATGTTGACTTCATCAGCCCTGCATGGTATATTGCACAAATCCAATCGAGCATTTGGAAACAGTTGCAAGCTATCGGTACTACCGGACTAAAAATTTAAATAGAACATATAATTATCTTAAAGTAAGGGCAATTTACATGCTTTACTGATTGTACATTTTCGAAAAACTATTTGTACGGCCTAATATTTTTCATTAGATGCCCAATAGTTTAGTATGATTAGTTTTCTTGTTGTAATATTTCTAACGTAAATTATGGAAATAACTAAAGTCAATACCATTTGATAATCAATATATTTACCATGCATTAAATATATATTTTTGGCTGAAGTTATATTTTATAAAATGGATTTGCTTATTTTGCTCAATGGACAAGGAGCTGTTCCAGATAATAGCCGTATACATGTATCTATGCGTTCTATGTATACAAATAAGTATATATATATTAATAAATATTTATAAATAAATATTCTTTTTCGGCTCTTCTCGTCTCTTCTGTCCCTTCTCTTCTACTCTCTTGTATTATCTGAGTTTCTCTTCTTTTCTCTTTTCTACTCTTCTTTTCACGTCAATAAATATAAATCATATAATATATTTCAAATTTAAACTGAACTGCTTTAATTGATTCGTAACGTACTATCTCTGTACCTCTTTAAGGAATTTCCATAATTTAATGCAAATTTCAGATGTATATCTAAAACACATTATACTCACAGTGTAATCAATGCGCTCTGCTACACCCAAGAACTTAGCATCGCATACACGTCGCACCTTGATGCTGACCATTATGGGGACTGACTCCTTCATGGCACAGTCATAGGCCACGACGGATAGAATATGGTTGTGGGATACCTTATGGGAGAGAGGTTCCGTGTTCTTGATAGACCCCTCGTTGTCAATGTTGAATGGCTCGTCACTATTTAATATCTCATACTTGCAAACGTCTCCAAACAGTGGAGTGCAGTCTTTGTCTGCGGCTTCGACACGAATGATTTCATTATAAAGTTTACCCTCATCGACTTCGGTAACATAGGATGGCTGTAAGAAGGTCGGAGCGTACTCATTGATGTCGATTACTGTAATGTGAACGTTGGCCGAGTTCGATGGTGTCCCGTCACAGTATATGGCAACAATCTCAAAATGGTAACTTTTGCGTTTTTCGCAATTGAGGGTGTGGCGTGCTTTTAAAATTCCCAGATTGTTGACCAACTCAATCTAGAAATTGTCAAGTGTGTATTGATTGGATGTGTAGATTTATTTATTGACACTATATTAACCTGTCGGCTTTTTGGATAAACTCTCTCACCTGAAATGGTATTTCATGATATGGCTTCTTTAAAATTCGAAAGTTGCATATTTTCTCTTCGTCAACTTTGATTAATGGCGTTATTTCCACTAACGTCTCATTTTCCCGGATCAATCCATGGTATGACTTTTCTAAAATATACTCTGAAATAATTTGAACACTTATTTATTATCGTAAGACATTTAAACAATACGTTAATTTTATTCCAATAGAATATATAAATACATTTTTTTAAAAACTTTTGATTTTTTTAAAGTTTTCACCGTGAGCTGTACATTTTGTTTTAAATATGAGAATAATTTTGTATATTAGACCTATTATTTAAACTATTATTTCAACCGTTTATTCTTATTTTAATATAATATAATTCATTTATATAAGCAAATTATGATTCATAGAAATAAATACAGTTAATTTTTAATATTTAAATTAAATCTGATATTTTGTAAACGAACCTCGTTGAATTAGATACTCGTCCTCATTTTCAATAAATGTGCCAGCATACACCGAAGACCCGAGCGCAACAATCACTATTAGACCCAAATAGCCAAAATGTATACTTTGTGGCAACTCCATAATTCTGGTTAAGTTATGAACGACCAAATTACAAAAAATATTGTGTTTAACAATCTGTGTATTTTCTGTAACGGTAAAATACAAATATTTTTCTTAAGCAGCGATTTCGATTAAATATTCTCACATCCAAATATAATTTGATGTGTTTTTAATTATGGAATGTAAAATGTTAATATTTTATAAGCTTAATCCGACAGTCTCTCTTTAATCAGATGCATGTTCAATTGTGTGTATGCGAGAGTATATGCTCGAATTCATGAGATACACATTTTACGAGATACATGCATATATCCATCTGTAGATATACACATACATATTTATATATTGATATGTATCCACTTAGTTTCAAAAATCCATTTTTTCTCACGTTGCAAAATCAAAATTGATCACTTTTGAATACAATAAGTTTTCTTTATCTGGATTACATATTTGATGTATTAGAGTATTTGTTTGAGTTCTTTTTAATTTTTCACCCGCACAGGATATACAAAAATCAATATTTCTACCTTAACTTTTCTTTCTGTTCAGTTCAATGTAATAATGTTGACTTTTTTTAATCAGCAACATTTAAAATGTTAGCTAAAACTTTATTTAATGTTTGGTTGGACATTTAAGAATTGTTTATCCGACATTTTTTATGCATTTGCCAAGAAAAGAATCAGTTGTTTTCTAATGCCCTAAAAAATCCCAAATAATTTGATAGTCGTTTAGCTGGTGTATTTTTCCACCTCAATTTGACACTCACATTTCTTGATACCGATTGCAAGAAATATAGCACCGATAGTCAAATCGATTAAGATTCATCACTTCGCTGTTCAACACCTATTTTGTAATGTTATTAACATATGTTTTATATTTAAATATTATCTCTAAAATAATATCAATACAATTTAATTACTTAAAAGTAACTTAACCTCATTAAGTTAGTAAGTAATTATCCTGGCACCCTAATTGCATTTCAATCACTAAAATCTAATGTAAAATAAGAACGATGCATAGAGGTCATATATTTCTATGCTAAACAATCAATCATACATATATATTCGATGAAAATTGTATTAATTTTGTTTTTTGTTTTCGAAACGCAACACTCTGATCATACTGCTTAAGAAAGGAAACATCTCCAAGCAATTTGTTAATATGTATTTACAAATAAAGATGTTGGAATAAATAATTTGGAATTTTAATTTTTTAAACATTGACTTTTAACGTACTTCAGATAGTTATATCAGTTATATCTACATTTCTCTGCTCAAGTTATTATTTTTTAAATAGTAATGAATTAGGGTACTACTTGAACCCGTATTTCTACAAAAATGCAATAAAAATTTCATACTCCTTAAAAAATGTAAGGCATTCAAAATAAAGTTAAAGCAGAAGTAATTGTTCAAAAATAATAAATGTAATAATTTCAATATGTCAGAAAAATATCAATTGAATCCTTAAATTCTTCATTTCCAACATTAAACATGATTGAGCAGGAAAGTAAATGTTCAGTCGTGATTTTTAGATATTCATTTTTGAATAGCTGAGAGAGATATAGAGAGAGAGACAGAGAGGGTCAGAGGGTGAGAGAGAGAGGGAGATAGACGGATATAGAGCGGTAGAGAGAGAATGAGCGTTGCTGCAAGGGATAGAGAATGGGAGTTCAACCCTAGTTGCTTCTCCAAAATTGTTAAGGCGTAAAAAAACGAAAAATTCAGCAACAGTTTTTGCATACGATTTCATTCATGGCGCAAATGTGTGCGCGCACATTTTGATATATATGTATATATATACATTTATACATATGTATGTTGATGCTTATGCATATGACTGAAAAACGAATACCTTCGCCCACGCATACCTATCCCAAGGTGCCCGAAGCTGACAACCGAACCACGCTTCGGCCACGAATACAAACACGTAAATCGGAAGGAAGTTTGTGTACGAGCTTCTTAATTTTCGCACGGACTCTGTAGATGCTGTGTGTTCCATTCAAGCCCAAGTTTTGCTTGTGCATTCAGTTCAATTTATGTCGCGCGCCGGAAAAGTTAAAATTTCATTCATAAGTCTATACTAAAAAAGAAAAAAACCATAAAGGATCTAACACTTATTTTGTGTGTGTAACCCTGGTGAACTGAAATGGAAAATGAATTCAATTTGATTTGCATGGCAGACTGTTAACAAATGTAAGTAGGTTACATATACACATATATAATCATGTATATACTATATATATATATAGGTCGTCAAAGTCTGAGCAGGCAAATGACAGGTATACGATTGTAGTGACATGTGAATTTGTTAATAAATTTCAAATTTGTATCCCAGTCGAATACGTTGATGTCCACCAAGGGTAGGATACGCCCACCCACACGTATTGTCAGTTGAATGTGTGTTAGTGTGCGTGTGTGTGTGTGTGTGTGTGTGTGTAATCCTCAGCATATATATAGCATGTACCCACGCATATACACAAATGCATAGACATACAGATATACAGATATACAGATATAGACATATATAGTTATACAGATATACAGAGATACAGCTAAACAGATATACAGATATACAGACATACAGATATACGGATATACATGTATACAGATATTCAGATACACAGATATACAGATATACAGATACTCAGATATATAGATATACACATATACAGATGAACAGATGTATAGATATTTATATATACAGATTTACATGTATAGATATACATACATATACTAATGTTCTCAAATTGAAGATTGCCCTGTTCAAATGGATCTTTTTTTTAGTGGTGGTTGAATTCGTCTTCTATTAAAATTTAAAAAAAATATATTTTTTTTATAAACTAGGTTTATGGTAAACCAAAATCTACTAATACTAATTGTACAAAGCTATTTATATTTGTATATACATATTTTTTAATATTGGTATGGTTTTTCTATAGTGAAATTGTTCTATTAGTCTCCACAGTACAAAAAAGGAAAGAAAAGTGAAAAAAAAATCATGCCTGAGGTTTAAGGTAAATCATCACATCAAAGATATAAACAGGTCTATATCCACGATATGGGGCTATCTACGAAGAACATTTCCCAGTTAATATACGGAAAAGCCTATAAATATCGCAGAAAAAGTAATTCTACTTAATATATACAAGACATTCAATTAAATTCAATTCACGTTTCAAATAAGAGCACTTATATTTGTTTTTATCCAGCACCTGCACCAATTAGCATATAAATAAAATTTTTAAATTCCAAACACATTCAAAATCTGTTCAAGTAAAATATATATGTATATATATATATATATAGATATTTATTTTGATATTCATATTAGATAATAATATAGATTTTCTTTTATCTGCAAAGGGAAAATTTATAATAATATAAAAAAAAATATAAAAAACTCCTTTCTAATAATTTTAAATATATATTTATTCCTCAATTGCAAGTGAATATTTCAACTCATGACTTTAATATATATGTACATTTTTCGGTATGTATATGTATCTACATAGCTCCACATAAGAGTTCAAAGACAAGAAAGATAAATAAGATGCTTAAGACCTTTTTAGATAAAGAAGACTTCTCAATCAGCAAAATGAATTCAATAGATAATATGTTTTTTACGATAAACCAATAATTATTAAAGCACAACGTTGTTTTTTTTTTAATTTTATTTTTAAGTATTTACTTTTCTTACGATAATGTTGTTATTTTAACATCTATATATATTTGCATGTCATTGTAGAGATATGTTAATTTGATGCTTATATACAATTTCTAATTTATACTCTTATTTTAAAATGGCAGACAATATCAACATATTTAAAGACATATCTATTTGACGTTATATGCATAACACGCATTACTGGATTTTAATTAGATAATTATCAGAGATGCATTGTTATCACAGTATGGTAAGTGTATCCTAACTTTAGGTTGATTTAAGTCTACATACAATCTGTTTTTATACCCTTGCAAAAAGGGTATATTAATTTTGGTCAGGAGTTTGCAACGCAGAGAAGGAAGCATCTCCGACCATATAAAGTATATATATTCTTGATCAGCAAGACTAGCTGAGTTGATATAGCCATGTCCGTCTGTCCGTCTGTCTGTCTGTCCGTCTGTCCGTCTGTCCGTCGTCCGTCTGTCCGTCTATCCGTCTGTCCGTCTGTCTGGATCAACGCAATCTCCTCCGAGACTATAAGAGCTACAGAGCTGAAATTTTGCACATAGGCTGGAATGTGCTGCAGGCATTGTATATCTCGGAATCATCCGGATCGGATGACTATATCCTATAGCTCCCATAGGACAGATCGGTTTTAAGAAATGTTTTAGTGGGATAACTTCGACGTTATTAAAGTCAGAGACTTGAAGTTTGGAATATATACTTCTGATATGCACCCAAATACAAAAAGAAGTCTTGTACATTTCGCCAAGCTGCTGATTCCGCACAGCCTCAATTTATTAGTTGCTGGCTGTGTGAAAATATTATGCATGCGAAGTGTGCCGGTCTCACAGGACGTGATTGCGACCGAATAACCGCAACTCCCAAAGTTGGGAGTGGTGGCTTGAATTGGTCTTGCCCTAATTGTTTGGAAAAACAATTTTCTTTCTCGAAAATGTATAACATTTTGAGAAATGATTTCCTGAAGCTAAAAACTGTTGCTAAGCAGCTGACTTGTGATTTCGAAGCAAGCTGCGGTAGACTTAGCGATTTCAATTTCGACTGTGCTCCAATGGCACAATTGGAGACGCAGTCAATACCTGTCCAATCTCCGTTACTCCCTATTCCAGTTCCTTTGCCTTTGGTTGATCAGCCAGTCGTGTCAATGGTTCCACCAAATAATCTCGACGGTACTTCTGTTCCATCGTCTATTGATGGAGCCATTGTGCCTGAATCTTTACCAGGCCCTAGCGAAAAGAGTAATGCTGTGGAACTTCGACTTGGGTCGAGTCGCAAACTCAAGGCTCCAACGAAAGTTGTGTGCTCCACAGCTGAATCTCAGCTATCGCCTGCTGTTCCAACATTAACTGTTGTTGCTCCGCGCAAACAAGTTTTTATTTCTAGACTTTCGGCAGATACGACTGTGGAATCAATATCTGCTTATATTTCAAGCAAATCCTCAGGCACTGTGAATATTTCAAAGTTTAATTTCACGACCCCACGTGAAATTTCTTCTTTCAAAATCAATGTGCCGGTGGAAATGTTTTCAATAATATGTGACCCCAAATTTTGGCCGCCTCATATTATTGTTCATGAATTTAAGCCTAAGAATCGAAATCGGTCTTCGCCCGTTTCGCACAAAACAGTGGTACCAACTTCATCCAATAAAGTACCAAAAAACTAAATCTTGCTCCTAATCATTTTTCTATCATTTATCAAAATGTTAGAGGCCTTAGGAGTAAAATTAAGAACCTGTTTCTAAAGAGCTTTTCTTGTCATAATGACATTATAGCCTTTACTGTAACAGTGAAATCTGTAACAGTGAAATTTTTTCAACGAACTTTACTGCTTATAGACGTGATCGTTTGTCCAGGAATGGTGGAGGTGTTCTTATTGCTGTTAACACTTCTTTCCACTCTGAACAGTTTAATTTTATGTCGACCCGTCATGCTGAGATTGTTGGTGTCAAAGTCACTTTGCCAACAGGCTCGTTATATGTGACCTGCTCGTATATTGCCCCTTCTTCTGATATACAAGTTTATATTGATCATCTAAACCGTATTAAAGAAGTCTTCGAATTTGTTCAAGATACTGACCTTTTTATGGTGTTAGGGGATTTCAACATTCCGAATACTACTTGGTCTTTATTTACTGAATCAAATTATCTAACTCCATCAATTCAACATGATTTTTTTGATGGAATGTTTGACCTATCATTGTTTCAAATGAACTCTATATCAAATCATTTGAATCGAATTCTTGATCTTGTATTCATTAATGATAACTCAATTATTGATGTTTCTAGATCTTTTCCATTGTCTGTTCCGGAGGATAGCCACCATCCTACATTAGAGCTAGCTTTGTCCCTTGTAATTCCACAAACTTTTTCTTCTTTTTCAAACCCATTATCAATTCGTCGTTGCTATCATAAATGTAATTTTAAATTACTAAATGAGTTAATTAATGCAACTAATTGGTCAATTTTTTATGACTCGGTTGACATTAATTTTGCAACAAGTTTTTTCTATAACACTCTAAACTCTATTTTAGATGTTTGTGTGCCAACCTGTGCTGTTTTGCCCCCCACAAATAAGCCCCCTTGGTCTTCCCGAAGACTCAATAATTTAAGAAATATTAAATCTAAATATTTCAAAAGATTTAAAAAAACGGGTGCGAATGTTGACTGGTCTAAATATATTATAGCAAAGTCAAAATTCCACCTTCTTAATTCTCAATGTTATGAGAATTATTTATTTCGATGCAAAAGTCAATTTGTTCGGGACCCTAAACAATTTTATTCGTTTGTAAACTCGAAGCGTAAAACTTCTTGTTTACCAAACTCATTATACCCTGAACCCATTGAAAATGGGAAATCAGGGTATAATGGTTTTGCAAAAAGTATGTAACAGGCAGAAGGAGGCGTGGCAGACCCCACAAAGTATATATATTCTTGATCAGGGTGACGAGCTGAGTCGATTTAGCCCTGTCCGTCTGTCTGTCCGTCCGTCCGTCCGTCCGTCCGTCCGTCCGTCCGTCCGTCCGTCCGTCCGTCCGTCCGTCCGTCTGTCCGTATGTATGAACGCGTCGATCTCAGAACATATAAGAGCTAGAGAGTTCAAATTTTGCATGATGGTCTGTGTATACAGCGCGCATATCGAGTTTGTTTTAGATATTCGATAAATTTTTCCGTTTCAATGATATCGATTTAAAACGTTATCAAGATTCAGTTTTTTGACCATATCTTTTACATATTTTTAGCTACTGCTACCAAATTTTGTTTTTAGCTTTTTGTAATTAAAATACATTTTCTATTTTTTCATATTTTGGATACCAGCTCCACATTTCCCAAAAAAAAATTATTTAAAAAAAAAATTATCAAATCCACAATTTAATTTTTTTAAATTTTTAAGTGAAAACCGTATTTTCAATAAATTAATAGCACTCAATGCAGAAAATTGCATTTAAATCCGTTAAGTAATACAGAAGTTATTAAAGGAAACATTGTAAAAGCACGCGGCAGCAGCCTGTACGTGTGCACACATACATTCAAATCAACTACGCAGTAATCTGCGCGCGTTTCTGTGTGCATGGTATGTATATGTGTGCATGTGTATACAAATGTGTGCATGTGTATATGTGTGCATGTGTGTATGTGTGCATGTGTGTATGTGTGCATGCATATATGCGCGCAGAGGGTAATATATATAGATAAAAGATGTAAGCTAGGTTGTTTAAAACATCAGCTCGGACTTGGTTCAGGGGATCTCGTAGTCGGGCTGTGACTCGACTAGAGCTTTCTTACTTGTTTTTTCATGGCCTGGATGAAGCTAGCAATGATTCTGATGCATCTGATCTCTTTGCTAATTTCTTCCAATCCACCTATTCGGCTTGTAGTCCCTATAATATGTCATACCCATATTATATTTCTTCACTAAATTGTCCTATTTCTCCTACTGTAAGCCTTGATTCCCTTTTATCTGCCATTGGCAGTTTAAAATCCTCTTTCTCCCCTGGGCCGGACAACATCCCTAGTGGTATTCTTAAGGAGTGCAGTGGTTCCCTTGCGTTTCCATTGCTAAAGCTCTTTAACCTGTCTTTGGAAACAAGTATTTTTCCGAATATTTGGAAAGAATCTTATATTATTCCTCTCCACAAAAAAGGTGGCAGGTCTGATATTTCCAATTACAGGGGTATAGCAAAATTATCTGCTATACCAAAACTATTTGAAAAAATAATTACCTCGACTTTGCAACATTTTTGCAAAGCAATGTTATCTCCGACTCAGCATGGATTTGTACAGAGTCGGTCAACTGCAACCAATTTACTTGAGTTTACCTCTTTGATAAATGATGGTTTTGTTGACAAAATGCAAACTGATGTAATTTACACCGACTTCAGTAAAGCATTTGACTCTGTTCATCATGAAATCCTACTTCAAAAGTTAGACCTTATTGGATTTCCTCCCTCACTATTATCCTGGATTTCGTCTTATTTAAAAGATCGTACTCAAAGAGTTTTGCTCAGATCATCCAAATCGAAACTTGTTTATGTTTCGTCGGGTGTACCGCAAGGTAGTCATCTGGGTCCATTACTCTTTACTCTTTTCATTAATGATCTTCCATCTTTAATATCTCACTCTCAGATACTTATGTATGCTGATGATGTGAAGCTTTTCCTGTCTTATGCTGATTCTTCCCATCACCTACATCTGCAACAGGACTTTAATTCTATGCAATTATGGTGTGATGATAATCATTTACATTTAAATTGCTCTAAATGTATGGTTATGACCTTTAGTCGTTCAAAACACCAATTTGTTAACTATTCAATTAACAATACTTCTTTAAAGCGTATTTTTGAAATCAAAGATCTTGGTGTACTCTTTGACTCAAAACTATGTTTTAACAATCATATTTGTACTATTGTAAATGAAGCCAAAGGTGTTTTAGGGTTCATTAAACGTTGGTCAAAAGAGTTTAATGATCCTTTTATAACCAAACTTCTTTACATTTCGCTTGTACGACCAATACTTGAGTACTGCTCTTGTATATGGTCTCCTCAGCATAAGATTAAACAGGATCGTATCGAGTCTGTCCAAAAGCAGTTTTTAATCTTTGCCTTACGAGGTTTGAATTGGGACCCCATTCAACGTTTGCCCTCTTACCACAGTAGACTTCTGCTCCTTGATCTTCCATCATTAATCAACCGTAGAACTTCCCTTGGTGTTATCTTTCTACATAAGTTGATTATTGGTGATATCGACTCCATCTTTCTTTTAGGGCGTCTCAAGTTCTCTGTGCCTGGGAGACCAACCAGGTATTTTCGTCCTTTACATTTATCACAGTGCACAACAGATTACTCTCTGCATAATGCTTTATATGTGCTTTGTCAGAATTATAATCATTTTTATAACGTCTTCTCATCTGAACTCTCTCTTCCTATAATAAAATCCTTGCTTTCAGTTCATCTTCGGGAAATCACTGACAGTACCTAGCTATGAGTAGGGGCATAGCCGGCCGGACTGGCAAAAATTACCCCCATCGTGGTCAGTGATTTCCCAACTGAAATTACTATCTACTTTTTATTTCTATTTACTTACACTACTAAGTTTAATACGTACTAATTTTGTTTAAGTTTCCTAATAACAAAATCTTTAGTCTTATAGATCCCAGTAATATCACTGACTACTTTTAGCTGTGATGTGGGGCATAGCTAGCCGGTCGGGCAAATAAAATTCCCCCAACGTGTCGGTGATATTATTAGGGTATTTGATGTAATCTTATATAGGCTATCTTATTATTAAATAATATTCTTATGTAAATTCATATATTGTTATTTTTTTGTTACCTTCTGTTGCACACGTATAGTCAACATAAATAAATAAATAAAATAAAAAAAAAAAAAAAAAAGATATAGATTATATATCTACGCTCTTTGGGGGCATGGCAAATCGGATAAAACTATATCTTCTACATTTTTAAAGCTAGCGCATCCAAATTTGGAAAGTAATATACTTTTGGCTTTCCCTTTAGATTGATCAAAAAATTATATATCAACGCCTACTTGGGGCGTGGCAAATCGGGAAAGTCTATATAGTGCTTAAAATAAATCCTTCAATATTTTGGACGGTGTTAAAGCCAGAGACTTGAAACTTTAAACATATATTTGTATCAACCACCCCTAGAAAAAAGATAAAGAATATACATCTACGCCCATTAGGGGCGTGGAAAATCGGAAAAAACTATATCTTCTACAATTTTACACCTAGAGTCCCAAAAATTGACGCAGACGTTAGGCTTGACCGTTTCGACAAAATTATGAAAACTTATATATATCCGCCCCTTGGGGGCGTGGCAAATCGGAGAAAACTATATCTTCCAAAGTCTTATAGGTACAGCTTCAAAATTGTATATATAGGTTACTGTTGAACTGCTTAATAGATTGCCCAAAATTTATATATATCCAATTGATGGGGGCGTGGCAAATCAGAAAAAACTGTATCTATATCCTTTGCAATTGCAAGGGTATTACCAAACTTCGGCATGGCCGAAGTTAGCCCATCCGTCTAGTTTTTAAATAATTTTTAACTTCAAGTTCAATTTCAATTTCTTAAGCTAGTAGGTTTTCTCCTCATCGTCATAAGAAAATTATTTCTTGTTTGCAGTTTAATAAGAATAATAAATTTAATATAAAATAAATGTCCTACAATTGTCCTTAGTCTGATTATATTTCATATATATATATTTCAATCTATCAATTTGTAGTAATAATAACAATAAGAATATTAATTTTAATTATAAATTATAGAGGGATGGGCTAACTTTGGTCAGGCCGAAGTTTTGCAGAAAACCTATTTCAAATAATAGAGACTTCAGGTATTGCATATACACATATTTGGATGACAATATTATGTTCTGCCAATTTCATTTAGAAAGTATATCTAGAACCGACGTTATTTAACAATTAACAATTAACAATTAACAGTTAACAAGAGCAGCCGCTAAATAAACTACGCAGTAAGCGGCGTGTATGTGCATGCGTATGTGTTAGCGTGCAGACGTTAATATGTATAGAGAAAACATATTAAGTAGATTATGTAACACATCACCTAGGACTTGGTTCAGGGGATTTCGTATTTCGGCAGTCCGGATTCATAGTTGTTTCTTATAAATTTTTAGAAGAGATCAAGAGAAACGTTTTTGTAAGTTATAGGGATTTTAGGTGTACAATTGTAGCAGATGAAATTTTTAACGATTTGCCACTCTTGATTTTCCGGACAATTTGCTGTATTATAACTTTTTACATGGGGGCGGGATTATACTACAAATTCCACTGCAATAGCGCCAATAATAACAGCGTTTTTGTTCTAAAAGATATATTATTTCCCGACTTGCCAAATTTTAACACTTTATCATACGCAGGTGCACATATGTATATATAATCTATCTACATACAGTAGAATCCGGCTATAACGACTCTGCTTATAGCGTTCGTCCGGTTGTATGGGGGCCAACGACATTTTTCACAATTCAACCGGCTATTGCGACGTGCCGCAAAAAAAACTAGAGGGATGGGCTAACTTCGGCCATGCCGAAGTTTGGTAATACCCTTGCAATTGCAAAGGATATAGATACAGTTTTTTCTGATTTGCCACGCCCCCAACAATTGGATATATATCATTTTTGGGCAATCTATTGAGCAGGGCAACAGTAACCTATATATCAAATTTTGAAGCTCTACCTATAAGACTTTGGAAGATATAGTTTTCTCCGATTTTTCACGCCCCCAAGAGGCGGATATATATAATTTTTTATAATTTCGTCGAAACAGTCAAGCCTAACGTCTGTGTCAATTTTTGGAGCTCTAGGTGTAAAATTGTAGAAGATATAGTTTTATCCGATTTGCCACGCCCCTAATGGGCGTAGATATATATTCTTTATGTTTTTTTTAGGGGTGGTTGATACAAATATGTGTTTTAAGTTTCAAGTCTCTGGCTTTAACAGCGTCAAAAATATTGAAAGATTTATGTTGAGCACTATATAGACTTTCCCAATTTGCCACGCCCCAAGTAGGCGTGGATATATAATTTTTTGATCAATCTGAAGGGGCGGCCAAAAGTATATTACTTTCCAAATTTGGATGCTCTAGCCTTAAAACTGTAGAAGATATAGTTTTATCCGATTTGCCACGCCCCCAAAAGGCGTAGATATTCTATATCTTTTTGTATTTGGGTGCATATCAGAAGTATATATTCCAAACTTCAAGTCTCTGACTTTAATAACCTCGAAGTTATCCCACTAAAACATTTCTTAAAACCGATCTGTCCTATGGGAGCTATAGGATATAGTCATCCGATCCGGATGATTCCGAGATATACAATGCCTGCAGCACATTCCAGCCTATGTGCAAAATTTCAGCTCTGTAGCTCTTATAGTCTATATATTAACACAGTTCAAATTTTGCAAAAAGGTCCTTTTATATATGCGCGCATATCAAGTTTGTTTCAGATATTCGATAACTTTTCCTGTTGCCATGATATTGATTTAAAAGTTATCGAATATCACTTTTTGGACCATATCTTTTACATATTATTGACGACAGTCAATTTTGTCAATCGTCAAAAGCTCGCGGCAGCGAGCTCCAATACGTGTGCAGTGCACACTGTGCACACAGTCTATACTTGTGTATGCATTCAAATGTGTGCATTCTTCTTTGAATTTTAAATCGCAATTTCAGTTTAATTGTAATTCTCGCCGTTGCTACTTTAGTGGCGCCTATGTCACTGAGAACAATATGAAGAAAGTGGTGTTATAGTTAGAGATGGTGGCTTGCAAGCAAGGAGTCACAGGTGCAAATCCCCCTGCTGTCAACATTTTTTGTTAAAAAAAAAATTATTTTTTTCCTGTTGCATTCATATCTTTCTGTATGTATGTAAAAATGCAAGCTCGAACAAAGGTTCAGGGGATCTCGTAGTCGGGCAGTCCCGTGTAAAGCGTTCTTACTTGTTGTAATATGTATAAATTGGTTGGTTTCGCATAGAATTGGCCATGGGATAAACATGGATTTTCTAAATCTAAGCTGGAAACGGACATTGTCTGGGCTTGACATTTATAAATGGTCATCGCGAATGTTGACCGAACAGGTAATCGAAGGCTTTTGAACGATATTGTGGTATCGGACGGTATAATTGGGATACGTGGCAACAGGACAATCAGCAAACTGCGTCCATTGAACCGATCATTATTTTTTTTTAATGTGCCGAATAATTAAGGTCTTAACAAATGATGCAGTTGATAAAGCGCGGCTGATTTGCAATCTAAGATCTAAGTTTTAATACATTCTGTCGTAGACGTTCATTACGTTGTTCTCGAACTTATTGCATTCGTTTCTCTTCTGCCCTGATTCTTTGCTCTTCATTTAATTGAAAATTTGTTCATCTGATCTATTAGATCTTTGAAGACGTTGACGTCGTGCGTTTCTGCTATATTGATACATTTCTTCTTGTTCGTCGAAAATTATTTACTTCTTCATCTCTGTTACTTGCTCGACAACATCACATTGCCAACCGAGCCGTTTCACGGGTTGCCTCGCTTTGCTCTTGTGATTGAGAAGCACGAAGTCGAGCCATACTTCTTCATTCGCAATGCGTATCCTTCTTACATTATGGCTTTGTCGGGAAATATTCGATCGTCTTGGTCGCGGCATTGTTAATGATGATTCAAGGAGAAAACAAATTACTGATTATATTATTATTTTAATTTCGTTTAGCTATAAATTTAATATTTGTCAAATTTTTTACCATGCTTACCTAAGGACAAAATTACGTTTAGCTGTCATTTACGTTTTGTTATTCCACTGTCATTTCCGTATTATTATTCCGTGTATAGTGTGACTTGACGGAAACGCAGTCGAACGTTATAAAATGTTAAGCTATTTCTCCACAAATTTTCAGCCAAATCGTTTCATCCTTTCTTGAGTTATAAATAGTATAACAAACACCACTTTATTTTATATACATAGATATTACTATTAGAGCACTTGGAGAACTTCGTATTATCTACATATGTATATTTGTAAAAAAGCCTTGGGTAGTGTAATCAATCAAGTCGATGTATAAAATGCGACCGTCCATTTCCAATATCTAATACTTGCTTCGATAACATAATCTCTGTTTCATCTTGTTGCAAAAATACTTGTATGTTCATTGTTAATAAGTGTCTTTGCATCCCGCCACTAATAAGATGATATTAATGATTTTTAAGATATTATGCCGTTGCAAAAAGGATATATTAATTTTGGTGACTATATAAGGTATATATATTCTTGATCAGTACGACGAGCTATGTTGGTGTAGCCATGTCCGTCTGTCTGTCTGTATGTCTGTCTGTTTGTCGGTCTGTCAGTCTAGTCGTCTGTCAGGAGTAACGAAATATACTCCTAGAGTTTTGAAGCAACAGAGCTAAAATTTTGTACATAGGCTTCTTTTTACAGCACACATATCGCAATCATCGGAATCGGACGAATATGTCCTATAGCTCGCATAGAATAGATAAGATTTCAGAATTGTTTAAGTAAAGAAAAGTTTGACGCCATTGAAGTCTAAAACTTGCAATTTATAATATGTGTACACTCATGTAACCCACCTTCTTAAGTATATAAGTAGCTACGCATTTTGGGGTCGTGGCAAATCTAAAGCTGTATCTTCTACAGTTTCAGAGCTAGAACATCCCAATTTAGCAAGTAGGCTACTGTTGAACTCCCTTTAGGATCGATCAAAAAGTTATATATCCACGACCACTGTAAGCTGTTAAGCCCCTTGCAAATACTCTTATATTTTGTACGGACCACCCAATGAAAAAAATATAGTATATATAGCTATACCCATTAGGGGCAGAAAATCGGTATAACCTGTATCTTCTAAAATGTTATACCTAGAGACTCGAAAATCCGAGAAAACTTTATCTTCCCAAGTTTTAGAACTAGAGCCCCAAAATTTGACAGAGATGTTACTGTTACTCTCCTCTATAGATTGACCAACAATCTTATATATCTACCACTTGGGGACGTGGCAAATCTGAATTTTCTACAATTTCATACCCAGAGATCCAAAAATTAGAAAATACATCAATCTCTTTTCTTGGCAAATGAAACGAAAGAAATATCTATACCCTTACAATTGCATCCCTTTAGTTTTTAAATAAAGCCAAGTTTGTCTGATAACTTATAAGTCTAGAACGGCTGAATCGATTCATGGTTTTTGATTTGGTGTATTTGTATCCGTACCGAAAAACAGAATAATCAAAAACATTGTTAAATTGATATAAAATAATTAAGAACGCTCTAGTCGAGACTGTCCGTCTAGGGTTATCCCCTGATCCAAGTCTGAAGTGGTATTTTAAACAATCTAGCTTACATCTGTTATCTATAAATATTACCCTGCTCGCACAAACACGCTCACATGTACACACGCACGTAGTTTATTTAGCGATCGTGCTTTGGCTGCATTCTGGGCCGCAAGAAAGAAATTGATTGTTAAATAACTTCGGTTCTAGATATATTTGCTTAATGAAATTTTCAGGACTTAATATTGACACCCAAATGTGTATATGACAAATCCCAACTCCCTACGATTTGAAATACTTTTTTTTTACTTGTGGGGCCATTGGGGGTGGTATCCAAAATCTGAAATACTTACGGCTTAAAAACGAAGTCCAAGCATCGTTTGTTATCGATGATAAGGAAATAGGATCGATAGGATAGTTATCGAAAAAAGAATATATATTTAAAATTTAAAATCTCTAGCTTTTGTGGTTTCCGAGGTTTACTGCGTTTACTGATTCAGCGGCTGCGCTTGGGCTGTATTCTGGGCAGCATTAGGAAATATTGATTGATAAATAACTTCGGTTGTAGATCTATTTTCGTAATGAAGTTTTCAGGACATTATATTGACATCTAAAGGTGTCTATATGCGAAATCCCAACTCCCTAGTATTTGAAATACGTTTTTTCCACTTATGGGGCTAATGGGGGGAGGTATTCAAAATTTAAAAAGTTAATTATATGTATTTGCATCACAGCAACCTACATAGTCAATTTGATATCTCTAGCTATTATGGTCTTTATGTTATAGCTTAAAAACAAAAATAAAATATCGATTCTTATCGATAATAAGGAAATATGATGAGCTATCGAAAAAAAATAAATTTTTACTGCGAATATATATTTAAAATTTCAAATCTCTAGCTTTTGTGGTTTTCGAGATCACTGCGCTCATACGGACGCACAGACGGACGAACGGACATGGCTATATCGACTCAGCTCGTCGTCCTGATCAAGAATATATATACCTTATGTGGTCTACCACGCTTTCTTCTGCCTGTTACAAACATTGTCACAAAACCATTATACAACAATAAATTTCCATTTTCAATGGGTTCAGGGTATCAAAAAATCAAAGCTGTATTTTAAATATAACTAGAGGGATAAGCTAACTTCGGCCATGCCGAAAATTAGTAATACCCTTGCAATTGTAAATATATGATTTTTATATGATTTTTAGTCAATCAATGAAGGAGGGCAACAGTAACCTATATGTCAAATTTTCGGGCTTTAGGTGTACAACTTTGAAATATATGTTTTTCTCCGATTTGCCACGCCCCTAAGAAGGTCTTTAGATGTAAAATTGTATAAAATTGTAAGATACAGTATTTACCGAATTGCCACTCACCTAATGGGCGTATATACTATTTTTTTTTGGAAAAAGGATCCAAACAATATGTTAATTCTATATGTTAAAAAGTGCAGCTCTCTTTCTCAAACAGCACCAAAATATTAGAGGATTTATGATAACACTATATAGACTTTCCCGATTTGCCACGCCCGTAGCGGACGTGGATATAACTTTTTGATTGATCTTAAGGGGCGGTTAACAGAAGCCTGCTTGCCAAGGTTGGGTATTCTAGCTTGAAAACTGTAGATTTGCCGCGCCTCCTATAAGCGTAGATATATATACAATATCCTTCCAAATGGGGGTAAAATACACGAGTAAATTTTCCAAATCTTAAACTAAAACTTTTAGTAAACCCGATCTATCCTATGGAAGCTATAGGATATAGTCATCCGATCTGGATGATTCCGACATATACAATGCCTGCAGCACATTGCAGCCTATGTGACAAATTTTAGCTCTGTAGCCTTAATAGTTTCGGAAAAGATTGCGTTGATCCAGACAGACGGGCAGACAGACAGACAGACGGACAGACGGACAGACGAACATGGATACATCAACTCATCTCCTCACTCTGATCAAGAATATATACACTTCATATGGTCGAAGGTGCTTCCTTTTGTGAGTTGCAGTTCAGATCAAAATTAATATACCAATTTTTGCAAGGTATAAAAAAAGCTATGAAATTTGAGGAAAAACTTTTTTTTTAGCTTTGACAATATTATTTATATTTTAAATAAAAAAAAATAAATATTATATAATAATCGTTGAAAAATTTTTTTTTTGACATTTCGCAGAACAAATATATAAACATGTACATATTGCTAATCCTACTTTACCTAACACAAGGCTATGGTAACTTTTTAAATCCACGTAGTCGCGACTATGGTGTACAAAGAACTGCGGATAGCAATAAGTTAGTGAAGAGCGAGGATAGTACATCGAATGTAAATACGGGTTTAGTAGAGGATGGCGGTGTTCGAGCGGTCGGCGAAGTATTTGTTCCAAAAACGTTTCCACTTAGTTCGCAGGAACCATCATGCGAGCAACTACGTGCTATGTGGATGTGAGTTTTGCTCTAACATGTATAAAAAATATATCATACAGCGATTATAATCAAATGCGTAACATAGATTTTCCAAGAGACAATCCCGTGCAGCAGAAATAACAAATGAAATACCAACGTATCGTGACCCCTTCACATATAATGTCTGGGAGCCACTCTACTCCAACTCCAGGTTGCTGGGCTCGTAAGTTCCTTTGAGCTAAAATGGTCTGACAGAATTAATTATCTATTTTGATTATAGCATTCGCATGGGAACGCGGGAGCGTGCCAGGTCTCCGGTATTTGGGCGTGTCGTAAGTCGGGAGCCCATCATCCCACAGCGTGTTACATTCGAACAACGTCAGCGCCATCTCGATAATAGTCAAAGTGGAGCTAACCAGGCTCGCTTGTATGGTGCCGAAGTACGGCCAGCTGCAACTGGAGCTGGAGTTGGAACTGCAGCATCAGTGTCCTCTCCCCGAAGAGCCAGTAAAAATAGATATGTAGGCGTGGCTAGTAACTCAGGGGCCAATAATGCGGCCGGCAGCCAAAACTCAGTTGCTGTACAGGGCAGCTTTCAAAAGCTGAAGGAGCTTATCTGGACAGAACGTGCCAAGGAATTAACCCAACAGCGTCGAGCTGAAGAATTGGCAGCCCGAGCGGCTGTGCTCAAGGAAATTGCTAATGGTCAAAAGTATGATTTTTTGGTTTGGTTTCAAAAATAAATATATATATTGTTTTTATAAAACTTTCCTTGCCTAAACTATTAATCTATATGTCCAAGTTAACTTATTTTTTGATCAAAGTTCGTTTACATATTTAATTGTTGATGTCATTTAGTTGTCTGAATCCCCTTGTATATATACGAATACATATATAAATATTTGTTATAAATATTCTGTTTGCATGTTGTTCAGTATTCAATCGTCTTACAAGATTCCCTTCAACAATCATGAAGATTCAATTTTGATGGATGAGAATCGCACTCCCGACAACAGCGGCAATCAGTATATGAATGGCGATCGAATCTCAATCGCAAATGTACAAAACTTTGACGCCAAAAACAAGAATGTTGGGCACAGAAACAGTGGCTCGCGAGCATCGACCCGTCGCATTGGAAGTGAATACGCATCTGTGCCCAATGGACAAATGCGTAAGGAATCCTATTTTTCCGGCAACGTTGCCGTTAGCCAGCCGAAGACATATTCTCGCATAAGGATTCCAGCTACGGAAATTAATGCAGGTGATTCAACAGAAAAAGCTCAGACATCTATTGGTATACCACGTACGTATCCAGTTCGCCAATCACATTTTCGGGAAAGGAATCGTTCACTCTTAAAACAGGTAAAAGACAATTAAAAAAGGGAACTTTTAATAAACATACAACTTTAACGTAATCTATACTAAATTAAAAATGAAAACAGTTTTACTATAAGTCTTGAATATCGGTTTGAATATATATTCCAAATGTCAAGTCTCTAGCTCTTATTCGCCCAAAATATTAGGACTTACACAAATAATAATTATATAAAAACTACCGATTTGACATGCCCACAGGCTACATATAAATTTTTGATCGATGGTAACAGGAGATCATCAAAAAAAAACTTGCCAAATTTAAGTGCTCTAACTCTAAAACTGTACAAGATACAGTTTTACTCGCGCCAAATGGGCGTAGCTATATATACCATTTCTTTTTGTGTAGGGGTGGGATACAGGGCAATATTCCAAATCCCAGCAAGACGGACATTGCCCAAAACAAATATACAAATATATATTAAAGTATTCCCTGATCCTTTTTGTGTTGATCTTTTCACTTCGCGAAAGAGTATAAAACAAGTAAGAACATTGCAGTCGGGAGCAACTGCATATATACTCGTTCATGGTGAAAAGACAGCCTAAGTTAATCAAATATTATCCGTTGAGGGGATTGATAGTAGTCTAACTGCAAAAGTTGATCTATTCGCATATATATTCTAAATTTTAAGTCTTTAGCTCTTATAACGCACAAAATATTATAGGATTTATATAAATCGCTATATAGAAACTCCCGATTTGCCACGGCTTAGAGGGCGTGGACATATAACTTTTTGATTTATCTTAAGGGGAGTCAACAGCTACTCACAAGCCACCATTGGATGCTCTAGCTCTAAAACTGTAGAAGACACGATTTTAGCCGATTTTCCACGCGCACAGTGGGCGTAGATATATACACCATATCTTTTTGTGTTCGGGTGGTGCACACGCGCATATATTCTAAGCCCCAGTTCTTATACTGCAATATTGACGCTTTGCCCGCCCTGTAGGAGTATCGGAAAAAGACATAAACTTGATCTGACGCGAATACACACGAGTATATATTCAAAATTTCATGTCTCTAGCTTCAAAGGTGTCCGAATGCTGCGCTTTCATACGGACAGACAACAAGATGGGCATTACCAAAACCAATATACTCTACTTCGCGAACGAGTATCAATATTCCCTGATCCCTTTTGAGTGGAAGTCCAACTGATTTTCAACTGTTTTGAAATATATATATACAATATCCCGTTGAACATGAGGCGAAATCGGTGTTTTAGTAGACCTGGTAATTAATACTTTCAATTTGCGGAACCCATTATTACATTACATAATAGCCCAATCTTTTAAACCTAGACTCTTTTTCTCACAAAGTAATGAATTTGATATATATGTATATGTTTATTATTTTTTGCAGTATTCGCCAAATGAATACTTTCAACGGAACGCTAGAATATTGAAGAGTTTGCAGTTTGGACCTAAGCCAGACGTTCCAAAAGTGAGACAAGATTTCAATGAGAACTACTTAAGTCCGTTAACATCTGTCGAATACGATCTGAAACCCGGTGACAATAGTCTGCTTTATTTAAGTAATGACAATCTGGCAGATGAGGTTGGATTAAACCACATTGATTTCTACGACAATAATACATACTAAAGTATTTATCTTTGATATATTGGCAATCATTAAAACATTATTTATATTTTAAAAATATTATGTTCGTTTTCTTTTGTGTTTGTTAAGAATTTTTTTTATAATTATTGAACCGTAACATGTAAATACAGAATATTAATTTTTTAGTATCAATTTATTTATACATAACAGGAGAAACGGTTGTCAATTTAAATATATATATATTTAGGGAAACAGATTGGTACACCTGATATAGTATATGCCTATATTACATATACAAATAAGTATGTACATCCATACATATCCATGTTCAAAAAAATATTCCTCGATTTGGCTAAACTAAAAACCATTTTTGAATAAGAATCAGTAGAAGCTATTATATTTTTGTGTTTTTTTTTCAATTTTTGCGGTTGATTTAAAAGTAAAAAATTAACACTTTCGTAACTAATTAAATTCTATACGTTCAAATATAATATCCAATCAAAGTAAATGTCTTTGAGCACACGGATAGCACATGCTATTATTCCAGCGATTGATTTTATCGTATTTTCTTATTGAATCGAACTTTGTCTTTTTTTTCGAGGACATTATTGTAAATCGTGTATTAATATGAAAACTGTATATATTAAGTTTATATACCCTTTGCTTAGCTACAATCGTCTAAAATTCAAAATCCGAAATATTTGAAAAAAAAAACATTTTTTGATTTAATTTTACTGCCAGCTGTCAGCTTGTGTAAATGAAGGTTAATATATGATTATAGATTCATATACATGTGTATGTATATGCACGCTATATATATTCATATCTATATATTAATTCCTATTTGGGAATAATCAAATGCTTCCAATATAAAACAATCATCAATATACAAAAGATACCAAAGAAAATATAATAAAAGTATCGCTGGAAAAATAAAATAAAAAACAAAAAAATATATTACGAATAACGATAATATGGTTTTTTAAAAACCAAAAGCATAAATCATTTAAATAAGGCAACAAGCGGCTCAGTAAAAACATCAACGAAAATTGTTGTTTTTATTATTTAACGACACTATCTATCAATATATTATCTATAAGTTGTTATCTATACAGACACCTGGTATGGTTATACCTACAAACATATGTATGTATGATCTAAGTGTGCCTAATATTAAACGCATTAGCTAAATAAATTTGAAAACAATCAGTCGCAAGAAAAAATTAGGAAGAGCTATAAATTACAGTGTAACCACCCTGATCTGAAAACTGGCGAATCCGAAAGATTAAGTATTTTCGGACAGTTCACAAATAATACCTAACAATCTGCAAAAAATTAAAACACATATTTTTTAATTATATGTTAAAAAAAATTAATTTTTATTAATCATTTTATTTTTAAATTTAAAGAGTATTATTTAAAATAACGTAAGACTTATACAAAATACAGAAATCTGGACAATGATATAACAATATTTCGTTGCGTATTTTTATTCGTATGTCTGCTTTTTGTAAAATATCGATTCAGGAAACGCCACTTATATACCAAATATATATATATATATATATCTATGAAATTAATGTCAATATAACATATCGAAAATAACCGAGGTACTTGTATATTTAAAAGTGTCTATATACATTATAAGAGACTAATAATTGCGTACTAATCAACTATGTACCATTTCTTAGCTGTAGACACTTTTAAATGGTGTTTGTGTAATAATTATGAAATCAGTATTTAAAATATCAAGAAACATCAAATATATATACATATATAATCATTTATTGCAAGTATGCCTGATTTTAATAATCGTTATTTAGATACTCTATTGTATTGTGTAATAGTAACATAAAGGGGAAACACATACATTCAAATGAATATCGGTATATATATATATATATATATATATATATCGGTATATATATATATATATATATATATATATATATATATATATATATACATACATATACACTTAATGAATATATGTTAACAATTGACAATAAATCTCTAGTTGTGAGTTCCGGACAATAACAAAAGAATTTTATATGTATATACATAAGATTCAATATAATATGATTACTTGACGTATAATATCATATATTAAAATAAATATATATTGAAAAAGATTTGAATTTGTCTACGCATGGTTGATGTTTTTGAATAATGCAGAATCCAAAAACCTTATTAATATGAAAAGTTCTTGACTTAGGAAGTTATTGTGAATCTTATTGTATAACACATTGTATATTGTAAACAAATCTAAAAATATAAAAATATGCAAATAAAAATATTATTGTTTTTTATTTATAATAAATTGACTAGATTGCCCTCGGCAATAGCTCACCTAACAATCGATCATATTGATGGGTTGCAGATGTAAGTGTCCTGAAATGATAAAACTTAATATTTAATTATTTGCTTCCACAGCAATATAATAAATATTGTACTTACTTTAAAACTAACAATAAAACGAAGGCGCGAAAATTCAAGAAAAGTTGTTTATTTTGTATGAAAGTCTTAAAACTAATAAGCAGGCTTTCTATTTATTATTTCTGACGATAATATATTTATCTCATTACACATAATTCTAGATTATTACATACAAGTCCAGATTTATAAAAATTGTTATTATTGTTATTTATCAATATATGTACAGATGTACATAAATGTTTTTTTTAAGTATTGCACACATTCAAATAATAAAATATTATATGTCTATATTTTAACCAGAAAATAGTTTAATGTTCAATGGTTAATTGAATCAAGCAAAATCACAAATAGTCAGAATACGTATCAAAACATCTGTGTGTCGACAAGCAGTTTTATATATATATATATAAATATATATATATATATATGTTTAGTCTTTAGTCACTCAATGCTTATTTATACTGAATATGTATATTATTGAATGAACTGTTCTTTTTGCGTCTCATTGGTATCCAATTCCCTGAACTTCCAACTTCCTTGACCGTCAAACTCAAGAATATGCGTATGGAATTTCCTGAACAATTAAAAAAATAAATACATATTAGGGCATTTATAAACAGCTTTTCCAGTCTTTATCTTACCATAGGGTTGGTCTGTGAGTGATCGTCAAAAGCGTGATGCCCATTTTCTTGGCAATTTCATATATAGAACTTTCTACGTCAATAGAAACTGCACTGGTGCATTCGTCAAGCAGTGCATAGCGTGGCCTTTAAATATATTAGTTTAGTGAATATTCCAATATTAATCAACGAATTTATTTGATGCGTACTTGTGATAAAATAGACGAGCCACTGCCATTCGCTGTTTTTCACCTCCGGAGAGAATGTCCTTCCAATCACGGACCACGTCGAAACTATCACTGCAAGTTCACAAATTTTATGAATATTTTTTACATTTACATTTGTATTATTTTAATTTAAAAATGTCTGCTACTATATGTCTGTATGTATAGTAATATTCATATATATGTGTAGTATTATTCTTTAATTTTTCTGTATATTACATTATTACTCTTTATATTATATATATATTATATATTATATATTATATATTATATATTATATATTATATATTATATATTATATATTATATATTATATATTATATATTATATATTATATATTATATATTATATATTATGTGTCCATCCCTATCCCTGTCCATCTGTCTGTCAGTCCGTCGGTCCGTATGTATAAACGCGTCGATCTCAGAACATAAAAGAGCTACAGATTTTAAATTTTGTACGATGGTCTGTGTATACAGCGCGCATATCAAGTTTGTTTAAGATATTCGATAAATATTCCCGTTTCAATGATATCGATTTAAGACGTTATCAAGATTCAGTTTTTTGACCATATCTTTTACATATTTTTAGCTACAGCTACCAAATTCTGGTTTTGGATTTACAGAAAATAAAATACATTTTCTATTTTTTCATATTTTAGATACCAGCTCCACATTTTACAAAACAAATTTAATAAAATAAAAAATTATCAAAGCCACAATTTAATTTTTATACCCTGAACCCATTGAAAATGGGATTTCAGGGTATACTGGTTTTATGACAATATATAGAGTTTATATATTCTTGATCAGGACAACGAGCTGAGTCGATCTAGCCATGTCCGTCCATGTCTCGTAAACCACAAAAGCTAGAGATTGGAAATTTTAAATATATATTCTTGTATACCATACGCAGTACAAGTTTATTTTTTTTTCGATAACTCATCCTATTACCTTATTATCGATAACAATCGATATTTTGACTTTGTTTTTAAGCTATAACTTAAAGACCATAACAGCTAGAGACAACAAATTTACTATGTAGGTTGCTGTGATGCAAATACAGATAATTAATTTTTTAAATTTTAGATACCTCCCCCATTAGCCCAAAAAAAAACGTATTTCAAATACTAGGGAGTTGGGATTTCGCATATATTCACCTTTGGATGTCAATATTATGTCCTGACAATTTCATTACGAAAGTAGATCTAGAACCGAAGTTATTTAGCAATCAATTTTTCATATTGCTGCCCAGAAAGCAGCCCAAGCGCAGCCGCTTGTGTGTAAGTTAACACGTCCGGTCAGACATAAGTTATTGACCCAACAGGTATGCAATAATTAGACACTTCTGCATAATCGACTACTGCAGCAACTATGTAACAGTTGCGTCGCAGTCAGCACTCCACGAGCCAGCACCCGAAACATGATCCACTTGGAGCTATGTGTCGAGTCAGCGATTATAGGTCAGGGCTAGCTCTTTTGTAAGAACGTTTTGTATTTTAGATTTAGTCTGATTTGAACAATAAAGCTGAACAACCCCAATAAGTGGAATCGTGTTATTTCGTAGCTCCGCACAAATAACCAACGAACAATTTCTAACTGGCGCCCAACAGTGATTCAAACTACTCACCCAAACGTTTATAGCAGCATCTCAACATCGTTGGAGCTGCAGTAACATAAACAACATAATCAAACAAAGCGATAAGCTAAAGAAAAGAAAGAGACAGCACACCACATGTCCAGAAAATTATATGATCAGTAAATACACCAACCACAGACAGTAGGGAACGCAACTAAAACGACTTCAACCAAAACAAAGGAAAAATCATGTAAGTGGAGTGCTCATTTAAAAAAAATTATTTAAAAAAAAATATAGAAATAAATACCGAGTGTTTAGATTTCGAATCTTCGCAAAAAAAAAAAAATGTTTCTTTTTAAATACACAGTTCAAACCTTATGAGTGAATGTAGAACTGAGGAATTTGATAGCGAACTAGAAGAACTAATAGGAGACATTAAAAATAAGCTGATACCAAACAAAATAAAAACCAAAATGTCATTTAACGAAGAAAACATTAAAACTCTACTCGAGTATGCAGTTAACTCTGCACTTCAAACCCAAGCAACAATGTTCAAGAAGGAGATGGAAGATTTAAAGAACGAATGTAAGAAAACATCAGTGTCCGTACCCGAGGTAGAAATTTTTAAAGATGCTGAAATAGATCGTAGCATACCATGTGACGAAACTTTAGACATGGTGAAATCTCTGCCCGAGTTTGAGGGAAAAATCGAAGCGTATGTTTCATGGCGCACAGCCGCGCACTTAGCGTATAAAGCGTTTGAAGATTTTGCCGGAAGTTCAAAACATTACCAGGCATTGGGCATAATCAGGAACAAAATAAGAGGTCCAGCCAATACGGTGTTAGCTTCGTATGGCACACCATTAAATTTCAAAGCGATCATAAACAGACTTGACTTTACGTATGCCGATAAGCGGCCTATTTACTTAATAGAACAAGAAATGTCTGTCCTACGTCAGGGAAACCTTTCCATAATCGAATATTATGAGGAGATTGAGAAAAAACTGACACTTCTCACTAACAAAACGATTATAGCAAATTCAATGAACGAAAAGTATAGATCGGACGCATTGAGAGTATTTATTTCAGGAGCAAAAAAATCCATGAGTGATGTTCTTTTTTCGGCAAGACCAAAGGACTTACCATCAGCTTTGGCCTTGGCCCAAGAAGTTGAATCGAATCACGCACGTTTCCAATTTGCAAACAGTTTTGCAAAGAACAGTGAAGAAAAAATTCAACGCCAAGAGCATAGGCACCAGAAGAATTTCACTCCAGGAAACAATACCTCACAGCAAGGAAAAAATCCTATTTATAAACAAAATCCACAATCCAGTAACCAAGGCCCAAAACAAGAACCGCCCCAACCAATGGAAGTCGATACTTCCTCCCGATTCAGACAACCGACTCAATCAAACCAAGCTTCTAACGCGTCGTATCAAAATCAGGTTCCGAAAAGAACACATAGTGGAACAGCTAGGTACACAGGCCCAAAACAGCAGAGAGTAAATCACATCTCACAAGAGGGAAATCCTGAAAACGCAGAACAAGAATATAGGGAAGATGCAGAAGCCGAAGTATCAGACATTGACGATGAGGAGGAACTTTAAGAGTTAAATTTTTTAGGCATAGCTCCCTGTTACCGTTTGTAGAGCGAACGATAGCAGGTAGGACAATAAAGCTTCTCATCGATACAGGCGCTTCAAAAAATTACATTAAACCTATACCGGAATTAAAAGGTGTAATTAAAGTTAAAAACACATTTCAGGTTAAGTCACTTCATGGCTTTACCTCAGTTAAAAATAAATGCCGTATGTATCTTTTCAACACTAAAACTACATTTTTCCTACTTCCAAACCTAACCAGCTTTGATGGTATAATAGGTCTTGATCTTCTTAATAAAGTAAATGCCACTTTGGACTTCAAAAATAAAATTCTAAATACTGAATCCGGCTCTGAGTTAATTCAATTTCAAAAATGTCCAAATGTTAACTTCACAGAAATTGAAAACATAGTAGTTCCTCAATAAATTGAAAAAACATTCAAAAAAATGATAAGAGAAAAAATAGGCGTTTTCGCTGATCCTAACGAAGCCCTTCCATACAATACGAACATCATTGCTACGATTCGAACAGAAAACGAGGATCCAATCTACTGAAAACTTTATCCCTACCCATTGGGAGTAGCTGAGTTTGTTAACAATGAAGTAAACGATATGTTAAGGGATAATATTATTAGAGCATCCAGATCACCGTACAACAATCCGGTGTGGGTAGCCGACAAGAAAGGAGTAGATGAGCAGGGAAACAGGAAAAAACGTCTTGTCATTTATTTTAGGAAACTAAATTCGAAAACAATCGATGACAAATATCCCATACCTAATATAGTAGCTATCCTCTCAAATCTAGGGAAAGCCAAATATTTTACAACACTGGACTTGAAATCGGGATTTCATCAAATCCTTCTTGCGGAAAAAGATAGAGAAAAGACCGCATTCTCGATAGGAAATGGGAAATATGAATTCTGCAGACTTCCATTTGGTCTAAAAAATGCCCCTGGAATATTTCAGCGAGCAATTGATGATGTACTTAGGGAACAGATTGGCAAGTCATGCTACGTCTATGTAGATGACGTAATCATATTTTCAGAAGACATGGAAAACCATGTTTATCACATTGCCTGGGTATTAGAAAAGTTGTATAATGCTAACATGAGGGAATCGCGAGAAAAGTCTCATTTTTTCAAGGAAAAAGTAGAATATCTTGGATTCGTAGTATCTCGTGGCGGCATCACAACAAACCCCAGCAAGGTAGAAGCAATTGCCAAATTCGAACAGCCAACTACCTTATTCCATCTCAGATCATTCCTTGGTTTAGCAAGCTATTACAGATGCTTTATAAAAGACTTTGCATCTATAGCCAAACCATTAACAGACATACTAAAGGGTGACAACGGCAAAGTAAGCGCCGGACAGTCAAAAAAAAATACCTGTGAGGCTCAACGAAAAACAAAAATTGGCCTTTGAGAAACTAAAAAATATATTAGTTTCTGAAGATGTAATGCTCCTTTACCCTGATTACCAAAAATCTTTTGACTTGACGACAGATGCTTCATCGTCTGGCCTAGGTGCAGTCTTATCACAAGATAAGAAGCCAATTACCATGATCTCTAGAACCCTAAGGGACAACGAATTAAATTTCGCAACAAATGAACGTGAGCTACTCGCGATAGTTTGGGCTTTAAAAACGCTAAGGAACTATCTGTATGGTGTTAAAAACTTAAACATATACACCGATCACCAGCCACTTACATTTGCAGTCTCGGACAAAAACCCAAATGCGAAAATAAAGAGATGGAAATCCTTCATCGATGAGCATAATGCTCACATTTTCTTTAAGCCAGGAAAGGAAAATTTTGTCGCTGATGCTCTTTCAAGACAAAACCTTTATGCCTTAGAAGAAAATGCCCCATCTGACATGGCCACTATACATAGCGAATTATCGCTGACATACACTATCGAGTCTACAGATAAAACGGTGAATTGTTTCCGAAACCAAATAATTATTGAAGAAGGCATTATGGCTTCTGAGAGAATTATTATTATGTTTGGACAAAAAACACGACATCTCATACATTTCACAAACAGAAAATTTGATCGAGAAAGTGTGTGATGCGGTTAAAAAGAACGTAGTGAATGCGATTAAATGCGATTTACCGACATTAGCATTTATTCAAAACACACTAGTTGAAAAGTTTCCTTCAACCAAATTTTGGCATTCCAACAAATGGGCTATGGACGTCATCAATCAAAACGAGCAAAAAGAAATAATAATTGCGGAACATAACAGAGCTCATAGAGTAGTTCAGGAAAACATAAAACAAATTATTGAAGACTATTATTTCCCCAAGATGACTCGTTTAGCAAATGAAATAGTTGCAAATTGCAAAATTTGCAATAAGGCAAAATATGACCGACACTCGCAAAAACAAGTCATTGCTGAAACACCCATCCCAAACCAAGTGGGCGAAATTCTGCACATAGACATCTTTTCAACAGACAAAAAATATTTCTTAACCTGTATCGATAAATTTTCAAAATTTGCAATTGTCCAACCAATAGCTTCAAGAACCATAATAGACATCGAGCTAAACATTTTACAGTTGATGAACTTTTACCCTAACGCTAAAATCATATACTGTGACAACGAACCATCTCTAAATTCAGGAACAATTAAAACACTCTTAAAAAATCATTTTAACATTGACAATGTAAATTCCCCTCCGCTGCATAGCACATCAAATGGGCAAGTAGAGAGATTTCACAGTACTCTCGCGGAAATTGCCAGATGTTTAAAAATAGAAAAACAATTAAACGACACAGTCCAAATAATTATACATGCTACAATAGAATATAACAAAACAATTCACTCAGTTGTAGGGAAGAAGCCAATAGATATAATACATTCATCGGCACCAGAATTTGAAACAGAAATAAGAAATAGAATCATTAAAGCACAGGAACTGCTATTACAACATCATAACATAAACAGAAGAAATAGAGCTTTCCAGGTAGGAGACAAAGTCCTCATGAAATTGAATAAAAGGCTTGGAAATAAGTTAACTCCCCTGTTTGAGGAGGTTATTGTGGAAGCCGATTTGGGGACAACGGTTCTTGTAAAGGGGAGGGAGGTACATAAGGATAATTTAAGATAAATTTTCCTTACGTTACAAATTCTAATATCTAATATCTTTATTAGGATCTGGATTCTATGCCCCCTATTTTTCGTAACGATAACAACCGGAAAGATCATTGACTACACAAACTCGGACTATATCCCGATAATGGACGGAAACGCTGTTATTTGGAAGGTGTTCAAATTTCTTAGACATTCCTCTAATTTAAGCATGTACTCGGAAATAGCCGAGGAGACAAATTCTTTAATGATTTCCCACAGTCCCACATGAAAAAAATTTTGGAATCCGACATAGGTCATATAAGAACACTTTTAGAGACAGTTAATATTCATCATAGGCATACAAGGAGTATAAACATCCTGGGAACAGCTTTAAAGATTGTTGCAGGAACCCCAGACATTGCAGATTTTGAACAACTAAAATTCAATCAACAAAAATTAAGAGAAACAGTTAATAGACAGACAGTTATAAATACTAAAGTACAAGAGAAAATTAATAATTTAACAGAATCTATAAACATTATAATTAAATTCACAAAACAAAAACAGATTGATTCAGGACACCTGTATGAAACATTACTCGCAAGGAATAGAATTGTAATTTCAGAACTTGAAACCATAATATTGTCTATTACACTTGCCAAGATTCAAATCATAAACCCAGTAATTCTTGATTCGGAAGACATAAAAGAAATTTTAAATCTTAATGGAAATAGCCTATATAAATGTATTGTTAAACGACAAATTTGTGCACCTTATAATTAAATATCCAAACCCTAGCTTAGTATGTAAGAAAGTAATCATTTTTCCTGTTCAGCGAAATGGCACGATACTAAACTTCAATGGCGACAACAACATTGCTGACTGTGGTAATAACATTTTACCAATCGGAAATTGTACTGCTACGTTCACTTCGACATTCTGTAAGCAGCTACTTTCAGCAACATGCGCACAGCAGCTACACTCTGGAGGTATCGCACACTGTAGTACACGTCCCAGTCACCTTCAGCCACTGGAAAAGGTAGACGATGGTATCCTCATACTAAACGAGGAAACGGCTACAATAAAAATTGACAGCGGAGTAGAAAAACTTTTCCACGGTACATTCCTGCTGACATTCGACGAGGAAATTAACATCAACGGTTCGATATACAAGAACATGAGAAGCATCGTCCGAAGACATCCAGGTTCCGCAACATCAACTCTCCTAAATATCACTGGTCACCAAGAAATTTTGAGCTTACCATATCTTCAGAGGTTAAACTTCAAAAATCTACAATATATCGGAGACG
>JAWNOY010000102.1:0-12475 GCA_035045545.1 Drosophila gaucha
TTTTTTTTTAATAAATTTTTTTTGTGAAATGTGGAGCCGGTATCCAAAATATGAAAAAATAGAAAAAGTATTTTATTCACAAAAAGCTAAAAACAAAATTTTGTAGCTGTAGATAAAAATATGTAAAAGATATGGTCAAAAAACTGAATCTTGATAACGTTTTAAATCGATATCATTGAAACGAAAAAATTTATCGAATATCTAAAATAAACTCGATATGCGCGCTGTATACACAGACCATCGTGCAAAATTTGAAGTCTCTAGCTCTTATATGTTCTGAGATCGACGCGTTCATACATACGGACAGACGAACAGACGGACAGACAGACGGACGGACGGACAGACAGACGGACAGGGCCAAATCGACTCAGCTCGTCGCCCTGATCAAGAATATATATACTTTATGGGGTCTGACACGCCTCCTTCTGCCTGTTACATACTTTTTGCAAAACCATTATACCCTGATTTCCCATTTTCAATGGGTTCAGGGTATAAATATAGCCATTGGGGTTTTGTTGTTCCGAGATTTTACGTTTGCAATGTGTCTAACAGTGTGTCCATGTAATAGTAGTTGTGCTGTTAGGTCCTCAAGCGGTGTGGAGTGATGAAGGATTTTAATTACAGCTTTATAGGCTCTTTCCTCCTTTAACTGATAGGAGTGAAATAATACTCCCTTGTCCATTAGGATCTTAACAAGAGCCCTATACTTATCACTATCTTCCATCATCACACGGACTTGTCCATCGCGACCGCTTTTGTAAGTAAATTTATCGGACCCAGTGGTTGTCTTAATAAGATCCGACATCTCTTTAATATTACTCACATTGGGAATAAAAATCGGTGGAGGCTTGGGTATTTTACGTTCTTCACGAATTTTTGAGAGGTACTCAGATTCATTTACAGTATCTTGCTTATCATTTTGTTGAAGAATATCAAATCTGTTTGAAAGAGACTTCATGGAGATTTCGCTTGCATCTGAATGAAGTGATGATGAAGAGGTATATCTTCTAAGTGGACCTGTTAACTTCCTGTTTAGAAGTGGCGATGACGCTTTCCGTTTTCTATGAACAGTAAACCATAAATAATCCAGCAATGAGTCCCAGTAGTTCAATTGTTTATGATATTCGCGGACCAAAGAGCAAATAGTCATTATTTAAAATAAGTATTTATAATATTTCAAAACAAAAATGTATTTTGAAAAACATTTTGGAAAAACTGATTTTTGTTTTTATTTATTTATCGATGCTAGCTGTTTGAGAGCTGAGCATTGAAATTTGAAAAAGGTGTTTATCGAATTTCAAGATATACAATATCATGAAAACAAAAACTTATCCTTTACAAATAAAATCAAACATAAAATTCAAACAGCTTACGAAAATCCTGTGTACAAAAACCATATAGCTACCCTTATTCCTTTGAGGAAGAAGTTTAAAATAAAAAAATAAATTAAATGTTAGAACAGGGTATTATAAGACATAGTAGTTCACCCTATTGTAGCCCAATTTGGGTAGTACCAAATAAATCAGATACATTTGGTAAAAAGAAATTCAGCTTGTGATCGATTATAGATTACTATGGGCTGTAAAATACTTTAGACCCAACCCATATGGAAGAAAGTTTGCAGTATTGAGCAATCATAAGCCACTAGTATAGTAGTTAATAGTAGTTAAGTAACGTAACAGGACCAAATATAAAATTTAAAAGAAAACTAACGAAAATAAATACATTCCCCAGGCATGCCCAGGCATGATGATACTACTGACGATTACAACAACTCTATTGTGTTCAATTTTACAACCGACTAATTCCCAAATGAGAGAAATACCACCAATTGTAACTAATCAAGGTTATTTATTATTTGAAACTGGTACAATAGAGATACAAAGTGCTTTCGAAAACCATTGCTTCTCTGTCAATTTGACAAACATAAAATTTATTTAATATAGAATAAAACAATAAAGTGAACAGGTAAAAATGAAACCACCGATTAACTACTTATTACAAACTCTAGAAAGAGAAATAACAGAACTTAGAATAACAAAGAGAAATAAGAGAGGATTAATAAATTTCATCGGAAAATCCTTCAAATATTTATTCTGAACACCAAAAGAAGAAGATAGAGAAGAAATTGAACAACAACTACAGACATTAGTAGTAAACACACTTCAAATTAACAATTTAAATTCCGTTATTAAATCAATTAATAAGGGTATAAATGAGGTAAATAATATTAACGATCAATTAGAAAGAATAAAAATTATAGATATTATCGTATTCGACATTAAAAACTTTATGGAATACATAGAAAACATTGAGATGGGATTACAGTTGACTAGACTAGGAATTTTCAACCAAAAATTACTTAAACAAGACGATTTAATCAAAAAAATATTATGAACATTAAAACATCAGCATGGTTAAAAGCCGACACGAATGAAGTATGAATTTTTTCACACATTCTTAGAATCATTCAAGACCTACCCAAATATAAAATAATTAGTTATCCTAATAAGAACGGAGAATATCTTCACGAGAATAAAAATGATACATTTTATAAACTAAATAACGACATTTATTCTAGTAATAATATAAAGAAAGAAACAAATAAATGCCTAATATAATCAACCAAAAACCTGCTGAGTGTATATATAACAAAGTAATATCTCCATCCTTCATAAAATACATTGAACCAAATGTTATGATTACATGGAAAATAGTAGCAACTAACTTAGTTCAAAATTGCGACCAAAATTTAATAAACATAGAAAGGAACAAAATGCTGAAAATTTATAACTGCAAAGTAGAACTATTAGATATGTCAATGTCTAATTATCAGGCAGATTATACTAGGATTTTATATAAACAAAATAACATATTTAAAATCAAATCTATTCCTCAGATAGAAGTAAAAGAACCCATTTGATTAAATGAACAAGAAAACAAAATAAATAAAATCTTAATAATCATTATCCTTATTTTAGTTATATTAACAATTATCACCTATGTAACGTTTAATATCGAGAAAATACAAATAAAAATGTTAAGAAAAAGTAAACAAGACGAACCTGAAGAATCACATTATGAACAAGTAATATATTCTATGAAAAGTAATATTGTTAATATACATTATATCCAAATGCATAGCACAAAAAAATTTTGTATACAAAAGAAAAAAAAACGTGTGAGGAGACACTTCCTTCTGGGTGCGGAGGAGTAACATATTCACAACACCATACTGAATATCTTTACCTACTTTAATACATATAACAATATGCAATACTTGCACCACTGTACCAAATCAGCATATGAGCTATCATATTAATGTAAACATTTCGGCCAAACTTGAACATAAATATAAAGGCTTGACCAGTAGGAAAACTACCGGCCAAATTCCAATTCAAAAACAAATCGAATGCATAAACAAATTTGTCCCTTTGTTCAATAGTTACGTGAGCCATTCTTATTTATGATAAATAGAGCATAAGCGACAATTGTAAGTCAGTCTTGAGAGGCATCAGTCTTGAACATAAGTGAACATACCCGCAAACAAATTATATTTATATATATATATATATATATCTATTAGCGAGTGCTTGATTGAAAATAAAAAAATATATAAATATATAAATTCAGTTTTGTGGTGGTATAATGTTGAAATTGGATATAAATATATAAATATATAAATATAATATCAAAAATGATATTTTACAGACTAATTGGTAAAAATATAAGAAATATTGAGGTGTGTTTTATATAATCGTTATTGGATGTTCAGAAATACATATGATTAAAAACTTAACAAATGTGTTTGAACTTTGCAGTAAAAACAATCTGAAACTAGATCAACAAAAATTTTCATTTTTCATGTACAGATAAAGGAATACCAGTAGATGACAAGAAATATGATGTCGAAATGAGCTTTCCAGTCCCACACGATGCGGACAGCGCATTTTGCAATTATTATAGACACTTTATAAAAAACTTCGCCGCTTATTCACTGCACATAGCAAGATTATGTAAAAAGAATGTTCTATTTTAATGGACAGATAAATGCCAAAACGCGTTCCTTAAAAATAAGCTCATTGAACCAAACCTGTTGCAATATCCTGATTTTAGCAAAGAATTTTGTATAATCACAGATGCAAGTAACCAAGCATGTGGAGCAGTTTTAACTCAAAACTATAATGGACTCCAACTTCCCGTTGCATATGCATCAAGAGGATTCTCTAAAGGTAAAAGTAACAAAAGTACTATGGAACAAGAATTAACAGCAATTCACTGGGCAAAAGTACCTTTTCGACCATACATTTATGGTAGACATTTCACAGTTCAGACAGACCACAGACTCTTAACATATTTATTTTCAATGGTTATTTTAAGTTCAAAATTGACACGCATGCGGCTGGAATTAGAGTAGTACGACTTTACAGTCGAGTATCTAAAGGGAAGAGACAATCTCGTAGCTGATGCGCTTTCACGAATCACTATCAAAGATCTAAAAAATATTACACCAACAACACTAAAAGTCACTACTAGAAATCAAAGTAAACAGAAAAATTCCTGCTCAGGAAATGTACAAGTAGATTTGCCTACGCAAGCTCTTGATAATGTTTCTAAGCCCGGCATATATGAAGTCATTTGTAATGACGAAGTACGAAAAGCATTGGCCTTATATAAAGAATATATACATGTTTTTTGCAACATTGAAGAAAAATTAAAGCAAAAATTGATGTTAGCGATCTGTACACCAATGGAACCCTAAACGTAGGTCAATAAAATATTGAAAATATTAAGACTAGCGCCGGTGACCCTAATAATAAATAAAAAGATCAAGAAGCAATACTGTTTACATACCATGACGATCCCATACAAGGAGGTCTTACATTCATAACAAAAACCTAAGCCAAAGTAAAAAGATTTTATTATTGGAAAATTATGACACGTCATATCAAAAACAACAACACATATAAAGAGCCCAATGACTATAACTGAAATACCGATACTTGCTTTTGACAGAGTGATAGTGGATACTATAGGTCTACCACTACGTTCTGATAATCGCAATGAATATGCAGTTACTCTAATATGCGATTTAACAAAGTATTTAGTATCTATTCCAATTGCAAATAAAAGCGCAACAACAGTCGCTAAAGCAATATTCGAAAATGTTAAGCTTAAGATATTCATCATGGACATTGGTACTGAGTATAAAAATCAAATAATATCAGATACATGCTCGAGTTTGGCAACTCTGCTTGTCAAATAGAGACGTTAAATTTTTGCTGTGGAAAAAAGAAGTTTAATTCTATATTCACCAGAACTTTCTGGAAAAAACGCAAAATTGTTCAGGTGGGTACACCACGCTCTTTTAACACCAAGGGCGAGCGCGAACACCAAACAATTACTAATATCGCATAACTAGTCAATTATTAACACTCGCCACGTGCGCGTGTGCTTTGTGTTTGGTTTCACCATAAACCAAAAACAAAAACTTAAGGGTTTTAACTAAACTCTAGCAATTTATATTATAAATTGCTCCCGCCACGGAACGTGGACTTCGAGAAGATGAAACTAATTCTTCTACGGGAAACACCAATGACAATATTGAAAGGGCATCACCCGACAGCAAAAGAAACGCAAGATAAGCTTCTCTCCTAACTTGGATAAAAAAGGATCAATTTGATCAACAACAACACCATCAGCGACACTAACTGCTCTAATCGATCAGCTAATTCAACCAACGTTGGCAGAGGCGCCGCTACCAACAAAGTCAACAACAACGAAGTTGCACTTCAAAATAACACATTTTATCTTCTTTCTCAAGATGAAGGAACTGAAGTGCCTACTATGGATGTAGACGAGATCTGCCCTAATCTTCCCTCACTTCAGGGCCATGCCACTGAAGAGGACATGCCAAGCATCAGCGTTGCTGCTGATGCTGCCACTGCCGCCGCTGCCGCTACTGCCGCTCGTGCCCGCTAAATTATGATGCCCAGAAAAAAAAATAACGCTGTACGAGCAGCTACCAAAACTATCCCAAGGCCAACTCCTATTGTTCTTTGAGATATAATTAACCTTCAAGTGCTTCTAACTACATTAGAGAAAGTAACAAATTTAGACAATATTGAGGTTACATCTTCCATGGATAGAACAACAAGAATTTACGCTAAGTCACCCGAGAGCTATAGAGTAATTGTTATGCAACTAAACAAAATCAACATTGAATTTAACTCCTATCAACTAAAGGAGGATAAACCTTTCAAAGTGGCTACATTAGGACTAAGCCCCTCCACCTCAAATTCACAAATTGAAGCTGAACCGACAAAAATGGGTCACAAGGCCGTAAATATACACAACCGAAAATCTAGAGAGACCGGTGATCCGATGAACATGTTTTTCGTAAGCCTTGTCCTTAGCCCTAACAACAAAAACATACTGGGCTCAAAACTATTCTGTAGGCAGCGAGTTAAAATCGAGATAACCAGAAAATCGAGTGAATAACACAATGTCATCGCTGTCAAGAACATATTCACACCTCGAAATATTGCCACAGGGACTTCGTATATGTTGTCTCCAGCGAGTCGCACAAATCCATCAATTGCACTCGAGCAAAAGATATACCAGCCACCTGCGCCAATTGCGGCGGCGACCATCCTGCCAACTTTAAAGGATGTAAATTTTTTAAACGATACTTGCAGAGGCTTCATCTAAAAAAAGAGGCTGCAGTGCTTATCGGCCGAAAACCTACTTTGGTCCCTACTCCATTGTACAATGTAAATAATGTGTCATATGTTGATATGGACAGTGGGTTCCCGAACAATAATACAAAACGTCATCCCCCGTCGAATGATACAACCGGACAAACCGTACCAATAGGTCAGCAAAGGCAACCTCGACAACATAAAAGATCTTATGTCATCCTAATGACAGAGCAGCTGGAGGAGCAGCCGTCTTCGTTAGGAGAAACATAAGGCACTTTCCCCTTGAGCCAATATCTACGGAAAAAGTACAATTATCATGTGTTAAAATCTACACAGAGCTTGGAGAAATTACACTTGGTGCCATATACTGCCCTCCCAGTTTCTCATAGCGCAGTGATGAGTTTATAGATGAGCTCGATTGTACGAGTATCCTCAAATACCTTGTAGCAGGGGATCGGAATGCCAAACATCCATCATGGGGATCCAGAATCGTCAACGCCTGCAGCCTCCAAATACGTCAGGCGAACATCCTGGCAACTGGTGCTCCCACCTGCTACCCCAGCAGGGTTGAAGCCAGCCCTTCTCAGATCGATTTTGCGATATTCAAGAATAACTGATAGTTGGGAGCTGGACTCAGATCACCTTGCGCTAATTATCGATCTCAACTCCCAAGTGTCGCAGATAGCATCAAACCCACGGTTGCTCGGCAGAAACGCCAATATAGCAGCCTTCATAAACTATCTAAATACATCAATTCAACTCAATTTAGACATTAATACAGCAGAGGATATAGACCATTTGGCTGACATTTTTAATACAAAGGTATGTCAAGCTGCCGAGGAAGCCAATAGCGGTATAGAAATTCCGTCTGCTCGTACAGAATGGCTTCCGCCAACAGAAATCGTAAACCTACTGGCTAACAAAAGAAGATTGCGGAAGCACTATCTTCGCTTTCACTACCCTATAGATAAAATGCGCTGGCATAGAGCTGCTAAAGAACTATGCGAGGCTTTACAAATACATTGCAACAAGCACTTCGAGACGTTACTGGGGAACCTAGATTACACTCTTGACTCGCATCATTCGTTATGGCAATTTACGAAAACCATTAAACGTCAACCAGGAAAGCCGGCGCAGCATCCCGACTCGTATCGGCCAATAAGTCTACTACCTTCGGAATCAAAAATTTTAGAGAGACTGATTGCTTCACGACTCAGTTGGGTTGGCACGTCTCTCAGGGTAGCGTTCTTGCTCCACTTCTGTACTCGATATTTGCTGCCGACATTCCAGACCCAAATGACATAACTGACATCGATCGCAACAAAATGCTCCTTGCATCTTACGCAGACGATGTCTGCATATTATACTCAAATGTTTGTAATCAGGAAGCCACAAACGGAATTCAACAGTACCTAAATGAATTTGAAAGATGGACTAAACCATGGCATGTGGGTATAAACTGCAGCAAATCTATTAATGTCTGTTACACATTGCGACACAAACTTACTCCGCCCGTTTTTATTTATGCTGAGCCAATACCGCAAGAATCTTCGGCTAAATATCTGGGTATTACTCTAGATAAACGGCTGACATATCATGAGCATATTACCAAAACTACCGCGATAAGTCACATGAAAAGAAGCAAACTGCACTGGTTACTGAACCGAAAAAGTACCCTTCCGTTACGCTGCAAACGACTTGTGTATCAGCAAATCATTGCGCCAACATGGAGATAAGGCATTCAGATTTGGGGTACTGCAGCCAAACCCAACCGGAAAAGATTCCAAATTGTACAAAACAAGACTCTCTTATAACTGGATGCGAGTGGTATTTAAGAAACCTAACATTACATCGAGTCCTCAATATCAGCTATATCGAAGACCAGATATCATTCTATTCGAGCAAATATAATGAAAGACTGCTGAACCACCAAAACCGTTGTGCTTAAAATCTTGCCAATTCTGTGCCGAAAACGCGGCTAAAAAAGAGGCACTTTAGCCTTTTGCAGAATCCAATTCATGAAAAAAATTAAAAATTAAAAAAAAAAAAAAATAATAATTGATCTCATAAATAATAAATAGTCAATTATATAATGTATAATAACGAAAATACCAATATTGTTAAAAGTTAATCTGTAGCTTGTACTTGTTGAAATAAAATCAAAATAAAAGAGAACTAAGACTGAAAAAGATATATGCACCACCAGACATTAGGGACAATAGAACGAAGTCATAGAACATTGAATGAATACATTCGTTCATATATATCTGCACACAAAACCGATTGGGATGTTTGGATACGATATTTCACTTATTGTTTCAACACAACACCCTCAGTCACGCATGATTATTGTCCATACGAACTTGTCTTTGGTAGACTACCAACACAGTTCATTGATTTTAATAAGACAGATAAAATTGACCCATCATACAATATTGACGATTTTAAATTTATACTAGAAATAGCATACAAAGAGCGAGAGAGTCATAAATCTAAAATTATGAAATATTACGATAAAAAAGCAGGAGACATAAGCATAGAAATAGGAGATAGAGTACTATTAAAAAACGAATTAGGACATAAATTAGACCTTACTTATATAGGACCATTTGAGGTTATAGGTATAGAGAATAACGATAACAATACAATGAAAGATAGCAAGAATCTTAAGCCAAAAGTACACAAGGATAGGTTATTTTAAGCCAAAAGTACACAAGGATAGGTTAAAAAGAAAATTATAAAAAAAGAGTTTAAACGTTTTATGAAATGGTCTAATCAACCAACAAAAAAATAGCAAACAAATAAATTAAATTTGTTATTAATTACAATAAACTTTACAAAAAGAAAATACATATATATGTCTGTCGTATTTTGTTCTAGTGCAGACCTTGTTGTTTGCAATAGTTTAGAGATTTTTGGGAAATAGTAATCGCCGCTCTATGGGCGCGGTTATATTCGGCTGTAACTATTACCCCTTCTTCAGTCTTGTTAATGACATCACTAGATTTTTGCAATGACAAAATTTGATTGCCGGGAAGGCTTTAAATAGTTCGATCTGTATTATTGCTAAGGTGGGCAACCCACAATGAATAGCGTTCACTAGGTTTGGTTGCACCACCTTTTATATTTCTTGGAGGGTCTCGTCATCATTTCTAAAATAGATGGTGTGCCGAAATTTTTTTGAAATAGTATAAATGTATGTTCTAGAGATGGGCGTCGGGATCAGAATTTTCGGGAATCCCTCGGGTCCCGAAAACATTTACGGGATTGGGCGGAACGGGAAAGATTATGACAAAGTCCGGGACGGTCGGGATAAGTCTTGATTCCGACATTCCCGCGGGTTCCGATAAGAAAATTATTAATAGATTAAATTGCTTGTATTTATCAAAGAACAGAAGATCTGAAAAATATTACAGCAACAATACTAAAAGTCACTACTAGAAATCAAAGTAAACAGAAAAATTCCTGCTAAGGAAATGTACAAGTAGATTTGCCTACGGAAACTCTTGACAATGTTTCTAAGCCCAACATATATGAAGTCATTTGTAATTACGAAGTACTAAAAGTAGTGGCCTTGCATATAAAGAATCATACATGTTTTTTTAAACATGGAAGAAAAATTAAAGTAAGAATTGATGTTAGCGATCTGTACACCAATGGAACCATTGTTCTTTGTCAGTTCTTCCAAAGGCTCGAAAGGCAAGCCGGCTTACTTGAAATTAGACAACTCAAGGTAACACCGAGCGAAAAGTTCTTTAAATTCATTTCAATAAAATCTTTAAAAAATATGGGCAATAAAATATTGAAAATATTAAGAGTAACGCTACTCAAGCCGGTGACCCTAATAGTAAATAAAAAGATCAAGAAGCAATACTGTTTACATACCATGGCGATCCCATACAAGAAGGTCATACAGGTCAGGGTGACATCTACAGCGTATGCACTTTGACGCATACAGTCGAGTGGTAGCTAAGCCAAACTCTAAGTATGTATGTGCTTTCTGCACATGCATGCATATGTTTATACTAAACAAGTAAGAACGTTGCAGTCGGGCGCCACCGACTGCGTCAGACTCTGTTCCTGTTAAAGGTGTGTAGGCTCAATAAATATGTAGACCGTCCGTCCGTCTTTCCGTATGTTTGAATGCGAGATTATCGAGATTCCTTTTTTGAGCATGTCTTTTACGTCAATTTAGCTACAGTCATCAAATTTTACATAGCTTTTTTAAAATAAAATACTATTTTGGTTTTTATATATTTTGGATACTGGCTCCACATTTCACAAAATCAATTTAATATAAGTTCAGTTGCAAATAAAGCCACATTTACATTTTTTTTAATTTTTTAGGTAAAACCGTATTTTTAATAAAATATAAGGAGTTATGCAGAAAGTTTTATCAAAATCCATTAAGTAACATAGAAGTTATAAAAAAATAAAAAAAAAAAACATTTTATTAAATGATAATATCACGCGGCATCGATGGGAATCGAACCTGGGTCACGCGCTTCGCATGCCACCGACTCTACCCACTACACCACGGCGTCTCTTGCGCGACTATGTGCCAAACTGAGTTTGGAAGTGTTTTGATTTGGTTAAACAGACTTGCGTTGTGGTAGCGAAGACCCTGCTTCAATCCCAAGTTAGGTCAACTAGAATTTGTTTTACGGAGGCTTACATTATGATTATTATTATTTTTTTTTTCGAAAATTAAAATTTCATGAACAGTAACCCACATGTCAAATTTGGATGCTCTACGTCTAAGACTGTAGGAGATACAGTTTTACCCTATTTGCCACGCCCCAAATGGGCGTAGCTATATATAACATATATTTTTGGGTAGATGTAGGATACTAGTATATATATTCCAAGTCCCAACTCTTTGACGGCAATATTGCCGAAACTATCACGGTTTTAGTAAAAGATATAGTAATTCCCGATTTGCCACGCCCCCAGAAGACGTGGATACATAACTTTTGACTTATCTTAAGAGGAGGTCAACAGTATCCCACATGCAAAATTTGGACGCTCTAGCTCCAAAACTATAGGAGATACAGTTTTATCCGATTTGCCACGCCCTTAATGGGCGTAAATATCTAGAATATATATTTTTGATTCCGAGTGATCTACTTGCACATGTATTCCAAATTTCAAGTCTCTAGCTCTTAATACGCTCAAAATATTATAGGATTTATACAAATGGCTATATATATATTCCCGATTTGGTACGCCCCCAGGGGGCGTGGGTATATAACTTTTTGATTTAACTTAAGGGAAGGTCAACAGTAACCCACATGCCAAATTTGGATGCTCTAGCTTCAAAACTGTAGAAGATATAGTTTTATCCGATTTGCCACGCCCACAATGGGCGTAGATATATAATCTATATCTTAAAACGTCCGCGTGGTGTACACGAATATATATTCTAAATCCCATTTCTTAGACTTCAATATTGATTAAAATAACAGCGTTTTAGTCTTAATAGATATAGCATTTCCCGATTTGCCACGCCCCCTATGGGCGTATCGGAAAAATACTCAAACTTGATCTGACGCGGATACACACGAGTATATATTCCAAATTACAAGTCTCTAGCTTCTATAGTGTCCAAATGCTGCGCGTTCATACAGACAGACGGACAGACGGACAGACGGACAGACGGACAGTCGGACAGACGGACAGACGGACAGACAGCAAGACGGACATTGCACAAATCCAATAGACTCTTTTTCCCTTTGGGAACAGAGTCTAAAAACTATTTTTACATAAGAACACCA
>JAWNOY010000103.1:0-18977 GCA_035045545.1 Drosophila gaucha
TGTGTACGTAGCTGACGTCATTTTCTCGGAAAATTAAAAAGACCATGTTAAGCATATAAACTGCTTTTTAACAAAGATTTGTGAGGCTAATATGAAAGTTTTTAAAAAAGAAGTAGAATACTTGGGGTTATAGTAGTTATATAGATATATATTTATTTACTTATTTATTTATTAAATAATGTTGACAAAGACGAGTGTCAACGAAAACAAAAATATTATATAAAACTAGACGGATGGGCTAACTTCGGCCATGCCAAAGTTTGGAAATACCCTTGCAATTGCGAAGGATATAGATACAGTTTTTTCAGATTTGCCCCGCCCCCAAGATATATATAATTTTTCATCATTTTGTCGAAACAGTCAAGCCTAACGTCTGTGTCAATTTTTGGAACTCTAGGTGTAAAATTGTAGAAGATATAGTTTTTTCCGATTTGCCACTCCCCTAATGGGCGTAGATATATGTACATTCTTTATCTTTTTTCTAGGGGTGGTTGATACAAATATATGTTTTAAATTTCAAGTCTCTGGCATTAACAGCGTCCAAAATATTGAAGGATTTATGTTAAGCACTATATAGACTTCCCCGATTTGCCACGCCCCAAGTAGGCGTGGATATATAACTTTTTGATCAATCTGAAGGTCAAAAGTATATTACTTTCCAAATTTGGATCCTCTAGCTTCAAAACTGTAGAAGATATAGTTTTATCCGATTTGCAACGCCCCAAATAGGCGTAGCTATATAATCTATATCTTTTTGCATTTGGGTGCAACTCAGGAGTATATATTTCAAATTTGATGATTCCGAGATATACAATGCCTGCAGCACATTCCAGCCGATGTGCAAAATTTCAGTTCTGTAGCTTTTATAGTCTCGGAGGAGAATGCGTTGATCCAGACAGACGGACAGACAGACCAAAATTAATATACCCTTTTCGCAAGGGTATAAAAAAGTAAAAAATAAGCTTTAGCAATGTATAAATAGATATCCTAAAGTAAAATTATTAGTATACCCTAATAACATCACCGACACGTTGGGTGAATTTTATTTGCCCGACCGGCCAGCTCTGCCCTAGATCACAGCTCATTGTAGTCAGTGATGTTATTGGGCTCTAGTAAATCAAGAGGTTTTGTTAATAGGAAACTTAAACAAAAATTATTATTTAAATTTGTAGCGTTAAAACTTAAAAAAAGAAAATAGGTAGCGATTCTAGCTGGGAAATCACTGATAACGATGGGAGAGATTTTTGCCAGTCCGGCCGGCTATGTCCCTACTCATAGCTAGGCACTGTCAGTGATTTCCCGAAAGTGAACTGAAAGCAAGTATTTGATTAAAGGAAGAGAGAGTTCAGATGAGATGACGCTATAAAATTGATTATAATTATGGCAGAGGATATGAAATGCATTGTGCAAAGAATAATTTGTTGTGCACATAGCAAAATTCAAGGAACTAAAGTACCTAGTTGGTCTCCCAGGGACAGAGAAACTGAGACGACTTAAAAGAAATATGGAGTCTATGTCACCAATAATCAACTTATGTAGAAAAATTGCATCAAGAGATGTTCTACGATTGATTAATGACGGAAGATCAAGGAGCAGAAGCCTCCTGGAATAAGATGGAAAACGTAGAATGGGGTCTCAATTCAGATTAAGAACTGTTTTTGGACAGACTCAATGCGATCCTGTTTAGTCTTATGCTGAGGAGACCATATACAAGAGCAGTACTCAAGGATTGGCCGAACAAGCGAAATGTAAAGAAGTTTGGTTATAAAAGGATCATTAAACTCTTTCGACCAACGTTTAATGAACCCTAGAACACCTTTGGCTTCATTTACTATAGTCGAGATATGTCTGTTGAAACATAATTTGGAGTCAAAGAGTACACCAAGATCTTTGACTACAAAAATACGTTTCAAGGGAATACTGTTAATTGAATAATTAACAAGCGGGGGTCTTGAACGACTAAAAGACATCATCATACATTTAGAGCAATTTAAATGTAACTGATTAACATCACACCACACCTGCATAGAATTAAAATCTTTTTGTAGGCGTAGGTGATGTGACGAGTCAGCATAAGACAGGAAAAGTTGTACATCATCAGCATACATAAGTATCTGAGAGTAAGAAATTAAAGACGGAAGGTCATTAATGAAGAGAGTAAAGAGTAATGGACCCAGATGACTACCTTGCGGTACACCCGATGAAACATAAACAAGTTTCGATTTGGATGATGTGAGCAAAACTCTTTGAGATCGATCTTTTCAATAAGACAAATTTGCAGTTGACCGACTCTATACAAATCCATGCTGAGTCGGAGATAAAATTGATTTGCAAAAATGTTGCAAAGTCAAGGTAATTATTTTTTCAAATAATTTTGGTATAGCAGATAATTTTGCTATACCCCTGTAATTGGAAATATCAGACCTGCCACCTTTTTTGTGGAGAGGAATGATATAAGATTCTTTCCAACTATATGGAAAAACACATGTTTCCAAAGACAGGTTAAAGAGCTTCAGCAATGGAAACGCAAGGGAACCACTGCACTCCTTAATAATACAACTAGGGATGTTGTCCGTCCCAGGGGAGAAAGAGGATTTTAAACTGCCAATGGCAGATAAAAGGGAATCAAGGCTTACAGTATGAGAAATAGGACAATTTAACGAAGAAATAAAATATGGGTATGACATATTATAGAGACTACAACCAGAATAGGTCGATTGGAAGAAATTAGCAAAGAGATCAGATGCATCAGAATCATTGCTAGCTTCATCCAGGCCATGAAAAAAATGTGCTTGGCAAACAAGAAGATTTACGGTTCGAGTTTACAAACGAATAAAATTGTTTAGGGTCCCGAACAAATTGACTTTTGCATCGAAATAAATAATTCTCATAACATTGAGAGTTACGAAGGTGGAATTTTGACTTTGCTATAATATATTTAGACCAGTCAACATTCGCACCCGTTTTTTTAAATCTCTTATTTGTGAGGTGCAAAACAGCACAGGTTGGCACAAAAACATTTAAAATAGAGTTTAGAGTGTTATAGAAGAAGCTAGTTGCAAAATTAATGTCAACCGAGTCATACAAAATTGACCAATTAGTTGAACTAATTAACTTATTTAGTAATTTAAAATTACATTTATGATAGCAACGACGAAGAAAAAGTAATGAAATAACTAGAGACAAAGCTAGCTCTAATGTAGGATGGTGCTTATCCTCCGGAACAGACAGTGGAGAAGATATAGTAACATCTATAATGAAGTTATCATTAATAAATACAAGATCAATAATTCGGTTCAAATGATTTGATATTGAGTTCATTTGAAACAAAGGAAGGTCAAGCATTCCATCAAAAAAATCATGTTGACTTGATGGAATGAAATAATTTGATTCAGAAAATAAAGACCAAGTAGTGCTCGGAATATTAAAATCACCTAACACCACAAATAAGTCAGTATCTTGAACAAATTCGAAGATTTCGTGAATACAGTTTAAATTATCAATGTAAACTTGTATATCGGAGGAAGGTGAAATATAGGAGCAAGTCATGTATAACGAGCATGTTGGTAGTTTAACTTTGACCCCAATAATCTCGGCATGACGGAGCGATCTAAAAGTGCATGGTTTAGAATGGAAAGAAGTGTTAACAGCAATTAGAACACCACCACCATTCCGAACCGAACGATCAAGTCTATGGACATTGAAATTATTTGAAAAAATACAGAAAATACAGACAGAGGAATTTAACCATGTTTCAGTAAAGGCTATAATGTCATTATGACATGAAAAGCTCTTTAAAAACAGGTTTTTTATTTTGCTCCTATGGCCTCTAACATTTTGATAAATTATAGAGACCTGATTAGGAGTGAAATCTATTTTTTTGGTACATTAGTAGAAGTAGCGTGTACCAAAGAGGATTTGATCGAAACCGGCAATGGGCGATTTCGATTCTTAGGCTTGAACTCATGGACAACTATATATGGAGGTCAAAATTTGGGATCACAAATAGTTGGAAACATTTCCACCGGCACATTGATTTGGAAAGATGCAATTTCACGAGGAGTCGAGAAATTGAATTTTGAAATCAATACAGGGGATGCGGACTTAATGGAAATATAAGCAGATACTGACTCCACCGTAGTATCTATCCGGAACCAAAGAACCTTTTTGAGCTTAGATCATGCTTAGGCATAGCCAGCTATTACCTGGGTTTTGTTAAGGACTTTGCTGGAATCGCAAAGCCATTAACAAACATTCATACACATGTAAAAAAAACGTTATAAATTTTAACATCACCCAGAGAGATGACTTTGTTGACTAAGAAATATCTTAGCTTCAGAATACGTCATTCTTAGATATCCAAATTTCAAGAAACCATTCGATCTAACGACGGATGCTTCAGCATATGGTCCTGGCGCGGTTCATAGTCACAAGATGGCAGACCCATTCCCATGATATCAAGAACTTTGGAAGATAGCGAGACCCATTACGCCACTAATGAAAGAGAACTATTGGTATTGGGGAGGGAAGGGTTGGGTAGGTAAGCTACAAGAGTACCTGTGTTGTACAAGAGATATTAATATCTACACAGATCATCAACCTCTCACCTTTGCTGTATCGGATAGGAACGCTAACGCCAAAATTAAAAGATGGAAAGCGTATGTCGCTTAACATAACAAAAATTCACTACAAGCATAGTAAAGAAAACCACGTCGCAGACGCATTGTCTCGACAAAATATTAACTCCTTGCAAGACGAGATAGCATCAGCTGCAGCCGCCATCCATAGTGAGCTGCCGCTGACATATACAATAGAGTCAACTGACAAGCCATTAAACTGTTTTAGAAACCAAATCATTTTTCATATTTTTCGGCGAGAAAACTCGTCATATTAGTCATTTCACAAATAAAAACGAAGCATTAAATGAAGTAAAATCATTTGTCAAACTAAATGTAGTCAACGCAATCTATTGCGACTTGTTAATGTTGGCATTCATCCAACACTAGTTAGTAAAAAGCTTCACATTTCGTTACTGCAAAAATGTAGTAACCGATAGCACAGACAAGGACAAGACAAGGCAAGACAGAGAGATAGTCATGATAGAACATAACCGCGAGCATAGAGCCGCCCAAGAAAACATCATGCAAATCTTGGAAGAATATTACTTTCCGAAAATGTCCAAGCTAGCTACAGAAATAGTGGCAAAACCTGCACTAAAGCCAAATATGACAGACATTCTAAGAAACATATTCTTGGAGAAACACCTATTCCATCATACCCTGGCGAGATCTTGCACATTGACATTTTTTCAACTGACAAGAAGCAGTTTTTAACATGTATCGACAAATTTTCAAAGTTTGCAATAGTACAACCAATAATGTCACGCACGATAACCGATGTGAAAAATCCTATCGTGCAAGCCATTAATCTCTTCCCAAAAACCAAAATAATATACTGCGATAATGAGGCGTCTTTTAATTCAGAGACAATAACCTCTTTATTGAAAGACAGATATGGGATAGACATTGTGAATGCACCACCACATCATAGTACCTCCAACGGTCAGGTAGAGTGCAGGTAGTACACTGTTGGAAATCACTAAGTGGCTCGAAATTGATTATACATACATATAATCTACATTCTGTAATAGGCAAAAAACCGATTAAGGTAATACAATGAGTTTAAAGAAGCAAGGTTGAAAAAACGGAACAGGTGCAGCTAGACAGAAATAATCCAAACAGGCAGAATAAGGTATTTGAGGTGGGAAAAAAGATATTTGTAAAGACCAACAGAAGGTTAGGTAACAAACTGACCCCCTTATGTGCCGAAGAAACTATGCAGTCAGACCTAGGAACGTCTCTTCTTATCAAGGGGAGGGTGGTCCACAAGGATAATTTAAAGTAACGGTTTAATATATTAGTGATAAAATTAAGAAATTCATAGATTTAAATTTCATTTCTCTCACAGTTTTAATCTTACTGGCGATGGCAAGTGCTCGGATCACCGATTGTTCGCATTCTAAGTACATACCTGTTGTAGACGGGGATGTAAAGGTATGGGAACAACGATACTACGTTAGGCACACTAGCAACCTAACAGAGTTCTTTGTGATGTTAAAAGAAACAGAAAAGTTGTCCGAGTTATTCCCTCAGTCTCATATGAGCAAGTTATAAGATGTTGATACCGACCATCTAAAAAGTATTTGTCAGTATTGAAAGTACACCACAGTATACCCAGGAGCTTAGATTTTTTAGGGACAATGCTTAAAGTTGTGGCTGGCACACCAGACACATCAGATATGGAGAAAATAAAATAACAGAGTCAAAATTAATTGAGTCAAATAACAGGCAGGTAGAGATAAATCCAGAGACTCGAAAGCAAATAAACCAGTTAACCGATGCAGTTAATCAAATACTCAAAACAAAAAAAAAAGGGATAATCGACACTTCACATTTAAACGAGGCGCTTTTGGCCAGGAATAGAATGTTGATAACTGAAATTCAAAATTTAATGCTTACAATCACACTCGCCAAATCAAACACAATTAATACAATACTTGATAATGACGACTTAAATCCGTATAAGTTGAGCATCCCACAAATATCCCTATAGTAAGTTTGTTGGAAGCATCCAATATTAAAGTCCTCCAGTCCGAAATAATAATCAATGTACTAATAGATTACCCTACAATTAAATTTGTATGTGAAAAGGTCAGCATTTTTCCGGTTTCACATGAGCACACCGTTCTTCAACACTTATATTATCACCTTTGAACACATGGCAAAATGCAAATCGGCGCTCTGGACAAAATCCCTGGCATAGCGGCTTCACCACTAATCTGCACGTCATTCAGGAGTTGGAAGAAAAAGTAAATTCTGCAGGGTTGCCTAAAGCACGTAGCAGCTTAAGACTTTATTATATTTATGCAATTACTAGCTAACAATTACGCGCATAGTGTTCAATTATTTGTTATTTTAAAAACGCTTCATATTGGAAAACCTTTAAATGGTAAGAAAAACAAGTAAGAACGATGCAGTCGGGCGCCACCGACTGCGTCAGACTCTGTTCCTGTTAAAGGTGTGTAGGCTCAATAAATATGAAGACCGTCCGTCCGTCTGTCCGTATGTTTGAACGCGAGATTATCGAGATTCCTTTTTTGAGCATGTCTTTTACATCAATTTAGCTATAGTCATCAAATTTTACATATAGCTTTTTTAAATAATAAAATACTATTTTAGTATTTATATATTTTGGATACCGGCTCCACATTTCACAAAATCAATTTAATATAAGGACAGTTACAAATAAATCCACATTTACATTTTTTTTTTAATTTTTTAGGTAACACCGTATTTTTAATAAAATATAAGAATTTATGCCGAAAATTTTATCAAAATCCATTAAGTAACATAGAAGTTATAAAAAAAATAAAACAAAAACATTTTGTGAAATAATAATATCACGCGGCAGCGATGGGAATCGAATCTACCAACTACACCACGGCGTCTCTTTCACGACTATGCGCGAAATTGAATTTGGTGGTGTGTTGATTTTGTTAAACAGACTTGCGTTGTGGTAGCGAAGACCCAGGTTCCCCAGTTAGGTTAACTAGAATTTGTTTTACGGTGGCTTACATTATGATTATTATTATTTTTTTTTTCCGTAAATTTAAATTTTATGAACAGTAACCCACATGTCAAATTTGGATGCTCTACGTCTAAGACTGTAGGAGATACAGTTTTACCATATTTTCCACGCCCCAAATGAGCGTAGCTAAATATAACATATATTTTTGGGTAGAGGTAAAATACTAGTATATATATTCCAAGACCCAACTCTTTGACGGCAATATTGCCGAAATAATCAAGGTTTTAGTAAAAGATATAGTAATTCCCGATTTGCCACGCCCCCAGAAGATGTGGTACATAACGTTTAATGTATCTTAAGAGGAGCTCAACAGTATCCCACATGCAAAATTTGGACGCTCTATCTTCAAAACTGAAGGAGATACAGTTTTATTCGATTTGCCACGCCCTCAATGGGCGTAGATATATAAGCTATATCTTTAAACGTCCTCGTGGTGTACACGAATATATATTTTAAATCCCATTTCTTAGACTGCAATATTGACGAAAATAACAGCGTTTTAGTCTTAATAGATATAGCATTTCCCGATTTGCCACGCCCCCTGTGGACGTATCGGAAAAATACTCAAACTTGATCTGACGCGGATGCACACAAGTATATGTTCCAAATTACAAGTCTCTAGCTTCTATAGTGTCCAAATACTGCGCGTTCATACAGATAGACGGACAGACGGACAGACAGCAAGACGGACATTGCACAAATCCAATAGACTCTTTTTCCCTTTGGGAACAGAGTCTAAAAAGATAGCAAAGTCTGTGCCTTTTTAGGTTATGTTTCTACTAAGTCTCTGACGCTCAGCTGCTATCGAATTTTTTTTTTATTTGTTATTTTTTATGTAAAGTTCTCTTATCAGTGTGAATATTCGCGAATGTATATTTTTGATATTTGGTGCACTCAAAAGGGAACTTGTGCCGGCAAAGCTAAAATTGTGCTTAATTCAGTGCAGAAACACATTGAGAACAAGGCTTCGCAATCGATTTATGTGATCTAAAAAATTTTGTTACTTACATTTGTACAAAAATCGCTGCGTATTGGCTAAAATACAAGCGTAACAAAAATAAACTTTTAAATTTCCAATGCACATGGTTGGAAGAAAAAAAGTCGATTTCTTTGAGTAGGGTCGATCAAATGTTAAAATGAGTTAAAATAGAACAAAGCGACGAAGGATTGCGGAAATACCTAAATCTCATGAAGTTTCAGCTACTGCTTTACGATCGGCCACAGTATTTACTACCTGAAGCGAGTTCTACAGTAAACGTCATCGAAGTTGTATCGCTTATAATTGAAACCAATTTGTCAAAACAACTCTATTTGACTATTAGGAACTTCGTAAATTCTAAAGCTCTCTGTGATATTTTACCAAGCTATGAAAAAGTCTTAAAAGCCAGGGTGTTTAGTTACCCCAAAAATATCACTGTAAGTGAGTCTGGAGCAGAAGTGGATCTTCAAAGCTTACTGGATCATACTGCATCGCTAATTCTAAAGCTGCAATGCGAGGTCATTAACAACATTGAGAACGATTCAATAAAGAATGTAACTTTAATAAACCACACAATTGGCTTTAAATGAAGAAAAACATTTCAAAGAACAAATTAATCGATTGGAGTGCACTCTGTTCGCGTCAGCGACTCCCAGCTGATCAGCCAGATCAGCTGATCTGACCTGACGCTTAGTGCGAGCTTTCCGTCTCCATCTGAGAACAAGCTCCGGGCCAGTAGCTTAGACACTCTCAAATTGTACACGCAACTCTGAGTACCATTAACAATAGGTAATATCGTTCATTTTTCGGACCATGTCTTTCACATCTTTTTAGGTACAGGTACCAAACAATTCACTTAACTTTTAGTAAATAAAATACACTTTCTATTTTTTTATATTTTGGATACCAGCCCCACATTTTACAAAATCAATTTTCTATAAAAAAAAAATAATTTTTAAAGATACAATTTAATTTTTTAAATAAAATCGTATTTTTAGAAAAATCTAAGCATTCAATGCTGAAAATAATTTTTTAATCCGTTTAGAAACATAGAAGTTATTTAACAAAGTATTTTGTCAATCCGCAATACGTTTGCAGAGCACACTGGGCACACAGTCTATACGTGTGCACACATACATTCAAATGTGTGCGTTATTCTTTGAATTTTGTTTTGTTCAATCGCAATTTTTGTTTCATTTTAATTCCTGCCGCTGCTACTTTAGTTGCGTCTTTGTCACCGCGAACAATATGAAGAGTGTGGTGTCATGGTAAGCAGTGACGGCTTGCAAGCGGGGAGTCGCAGGTTCAATTCCTGCTGCTGTGAACATTTATTGTTCAAAAACAAATTTTTTTTACTAATTCATTCAAATCGTTCTGTATGTATGTAAAAAAGAAACTCGAACAAAGGTTCAGGGGATCTCGTAGTCGGGCAGTCCCAACTAGAACTTTTTTACTTGTTTCTTATCCTTTTTGGCTTTCTTGCGTGTACCCTTTAGCTCACGCTCCGCATCGCTGCTGGCATCCTCATCCTCGCTCTTCTTGTCTCTATCGTTGCTATCGCTGCCGCTGTATTTGCGCTTGCAAGATTTCTTCATTTTCTACTTACTCTCTATCTTGTGCTTCTGAGACTTTTTCTTCTTATCCTAGCAGCGCTCCGTACTATCTGAGCTCTCCCTGGCGTTTTTCTTTTTCTTCTTTTTGTCCGACTTGGACCCATGCCATGCCGGCGCAACCGCTTTCCAGGTCCAGTTGCGACATCCTTGAGTTCGCGTGATGGCGTACGCAGCAGCGCATATCGTTTGCCCGTCTCCTTGTCTTTGCCAGCTGCAGCTGCTGCCAGGCTTTCGCACTGCGCGTCCACGGCCATGGTCTTGGCCAAATCCTCCTTAGCCTTGCGATCACAATCGAAGCTATTGCCCTCAAAAGTACTTGGATATGTTAAAGGCCTCGCGCAATTTGGCGTATTTTTGCTGTTGTGGTTCGGCTATTTCATGGGTTTCACGCACGGCTACGCGTCCGAATTCATCCCTTTTCTTTACGATCACAACTCGACTTGCAAAATTGGATGAGGATTTACACACTATGCCTTCGTGTAACCACTCGACAACCTGTTGTTTAACGACATCACACTCTACAGGTGTAAGACGACTTGGTTGATGACGGAACGACTTTATTTGCTCATCTGGAAAATTCTTCATCTGCATAGGACATTCCTTCTGTGCCTTGTACTCAGCAACGGCAGACTCGATCAATGGGACGTACTGCGGAGGAGCATCTATAATATTTCCATCTTCAACAATAGTATAAATACTTAGCTCGTTCAGTACAGCGCTGTCTGGTCGCGCTATGATCTTTGAGAACGTGAACTCTTCTTTGTCGAACAATTCCCAGCAGACCATCATTCTCTATGTTGTCATCAGGAACCACTACGAGTTTGTGCAGAGTTTCACATCCATCGACGTTTATAAGTCCAACAAACATTCCCAGCGGCAGTGTCTTGACATTACCGCGTAATATCGAATAGCATTTCTACAGGGTAATACCAGCTGTTTTTTTTAATATTCTGCGGCGAATAATTGTCACATCCGAACCAGTATCGACTTTGCATGCCAGTCAGTGTAATTGTTTTAAGGCTTTTGTCACTTTTCACGACAATAACATTTTGTGTTAATTGTGGAGAGTTCTTGGAAATATGTCCCACGCCATCACACTTAAAACACTTTGTATTAGCTTTACAATCTTTTCTCATAAGGTCAGCTGAGCTACAATTAGAGCAACGAGTAACTTTTGCATTGGGCATATTATACGTGCCACCACTGTACGGCTCGATTTTACTGTCACTGACACATTTGCTCTCATAGATATCAAACTTTTCTTTTAATTCTTGATATGTCTTGCATTCATATAAATTAAATTTATATTCCGCTTTTATATATAACCCATCAACTATATAGTTAATAACGGATTCTTCTACCACTTTTCCTTACACAGAAATGTTTTTCATTTTCAGTATGTACTCTTGGAAATTCTCGTCTCTTTTGATTTTTCTCTGTCTTAGCTTTGTATGTATATCGGCGCTTCTCAACTTGCGCTTGAATTTTGCAATAAGAACATACTTGAGTTCTACATAATTACTTACAAAGACAGATTGTAAGAAAAGCTCTGCTAAGTTCGTCATTTTACAACGACCTTGAATATATATCTGCTTTTGGTTTAGCACATATGCGTCTGTATTTTGTTCAAAATTAGTAAATGCTCGACTGGCATATTAACTCCATCAAAATCCGGGACGAATTTATGAAATTTTTCTGTCTTGATGCAATTTCATCAGCTGTATGCTACTATTATTATACCCTGAACCCATTGAAAATGGGAAATCAGGGTATAATGGTTTTGCAAAAAGTATGTAACAGGCAGAAGGAGGCGTAAAAGCACGCGGCAGCAGCCTGTACGTGTGCACACTTACATTCAAATCAACTGCGCAGAAATCGGCGCGCGTGCTTCTGTGTGCATGGTATGTATATGTGTGCATGTGTATCACTGTTGCCAAATCACCTTTTTCCCCTCAAATCGGGCTTTTATGCAGGAAAAACTCCAAAACAGCGGATAGCGGGAAATATAGCTTTTTAAAAACCGATTTAGCTGTTTTTAATTAGACTTTATATTTGCATGATTTCTTATAAAATTGAATACAAAATGGTGAAAATTAAAGTAAAAATTTTTGTGGTGAGCAAAAAAAAAGGTTGTTTAATTAATATGACTGCATTATTGAAGAAATTTTTTTAAATTAAGAAAAATTTTGCAGAAAAATTGAGGAATTCAATACATTTTCAAACAAATCATACAAAATTTGCTACGAAAATTAAGCTTTTTTCCTACCTTTTTTGTCTGAAAACTTCGCTTCATTTTGGGTCTATTTTTCCTTGATCTAGCTTTTTTTGCTCAACAAAAGTTGGTATCACTGATGTGTATACAAATGTATGCACGTGTATATGTGTATATGTATATATATGTATATGTGTGCATGTGTATATGCGTGCCTGTGTATATGTGTGCATGTGTATATGCGCGCTGAGGTAATATGTATAGATAAAAGATGTAAGCTAGTTTGTTCAAAAGATCAGGGCAGACCCGACTAGAGCTTTCTTACTTGTTTTCTTTTTGTATTTCGCTCATTTTCATTTCTTCTTTCTTCTCGTCTTAGCTCTTCTTCACTCATGCTTCGTTTTAGAATTTCGCAATATTTAATATACTTGTGTAATATTGCAAATTCCGATCAAGTCGTTTGGACTGTAAATTGATCCCAATCAGCGATTCACACGGTTGAGCCTCCAAATGTGGGGCAATTGTTTCCAATAAGAGATTCACACGGTTTATCCTCCAAGTGTGGGACAATTGATTCCAATAAGCGATTCAACTTGACAACTTGACATCTTCTTCCGACTACCGATCAGCCACCACTGCACCTCCTCGTTGTGTACAACTCTGCGGTATGGTGCTGCCACCTCATTGCACTGCTACTCTGTTCGTTTATTTTAATTTTAATTCCTTTAATAATATTTTTAAATTATTTTTGATTGACCCCACTGAGTAGAGTCAAGATTTGGATTTGCATTTGGAGAATTGTGTCTGTTGTTCAAAGAACCTTTCATTATTATTTTTAGGCAGATTTACAATTAGTGTCTTATCTGCCGCCTTTCCGTGCCATTGTGAGACGGTGAAAGGCACTTGAGATGGGTTATGTTGTAGAGGTCGCCTTTGCTGAGCTATTGGTCCGGTTTCCCCGCTTGCAACATTCGATGGGGGATGATGTTTTGTATTATTGTTCGAGTACCCACGGGCCACATCAGCATATGACAAATTAATAACATTGTCGAACGGAGTAGCGCCAAATTCGGTTTTGGGACGATGTGCACTGCACCCTTTTTTTGGTTGAAGCCTCTGCATGTATCTTTTAAAAAAGTCACATCCTTTAAAGTTGGCAGGATGGCATATCTTTTGCTCGATAGCAATTGGTGGATTTGTGCTACTCACTGCAGGCAACGCATGCGAAGTCCTTGTGGCAATTTTTCGAGGTATGACCATATTCTTGACAGCGATGATATTGGGTAATTTTACTCGATTTTCTGGTTATCTCGAATTTAACTTGCTGCCTCTAGAATAGTTTTGAGCCCAGTATGTTTTTGCTATTAGGGCTTATTACTAGGCTTACAAAAAACATGTTCATCGGCACACCGGTCTTTCTAGATTTAAATTGTGTTTTTGTTAGTTCAGCTTCAATTTCTGAATTTGAGGTTTATGGGCTTATCCCTAATATAGCCACTTTGAAAGGTTTATCCTCCTTTAGTTGATAGGAGTGAAATTCAATAAGAAAGTAAGAAAGCTCTAGTCGGGTCTGCCCGACTACGAGATCCCTTGAACCAAGTCCGAGCTGATGTTTTAAACAACCTAGCTTACATCTTTTATCATACCTCTGCGCGCATATGCACACATATACACGTACACACATATACACATGCACACATATACACATATAAGAGCCGAGCCAGTGGCGATTCGTGCTGACTCGAAGAAAATGGCTGAACCAGCAAGCGGCAGTAATACGCCCAAGAGGTCGAGGGACTCTGCTCCAGAGCAGCGGAAAACTCCCCCAAAAAAACCAAGGCACCAGAAGTCAAGCCTTGGGACTCAACAGGAGCACCAAATGCTGGGCACTGTCCCCAAAAGCCCCAGTCAGGCTATTCGGCAGAAAAACATTGATAACTGGTCAACAGTTAAAGGACGAAAGCAGGCCACAAAACGGACCAGAGCAGATGCAATTACTCTAACGGGAGTGGATGGCTGGTCTTATGCAGATATGCTTAGAGTGGTCAAGACGGACCCAGCGCTAAAAAAACACCTAAGTGGCGATGTTCATGGCATCAGGAAAACGGCAAAGGGCGATCTCCTCCTACGCCTTAACAGGAAACCGGAGCACAGCGCTGAAGTGCTACAAGAAACTGTAGGCAAGGCCTTTGGCAGCCGAGCAGTTGTAAAAACGCTCACGGAATCGGCCCAAGTGGAAGTCCGCGATGTGGATGAGCTCATAACAAAGGTAGAAGTCCTGGAGGCGGTCAAAACCGTGTTGAAAGAGTCGTCATTAAAAGAAGACGTAGTAAGGTCGCTTCGACCATCTTTTGGTGGACAACAGAGGGCCACTCTCACTCTCCCAGTGACAAAAGCCAGGGAGCTAATCGAAATGGGAAAGATTAGGGTAGGATGGGTCGTATGCCGCGACTGCGCAATCGACCAACCGAAACGCTGCTTCAAATGCCAGGATTTTGGGCACATTGCGGCAAACTGCACAAGCAGCGAGGACCTAAAAGGTGCTTGCTTTAGGTGTGGCAAGACTGGTCATGTTGCAAGAACCTGTACCAAGCCACCCAGGTGCGGCTATGCGGGCTATGGGTCAATTATTGACCTAACTTTTGTCAGCTCATCCTTATTCAGCGAAGCAAAGTGGAAACTTTGCGACGCTTACACGGGTAGCGACCACTCGGCTATACTGTGCACAATAGGAGAGCCAGCAGCGAGTACAACAACTCGCTACCGTGAAGCTTACCACGTAGATTCATTTAATCCAGCTGTTTTTTCGGAGGCTATCCAGTCTCTTGCCACCTCCGGCACTGTAGAAAATAGAGCCTGCCAAATGGTCTCTCAAATAAAGAATGCGTGCAGTTTGAGCATGGCAACGCGTAAGCAATTCCGGCGTCACCAAGTACCCACGTATTGGTGGAATGAGCAGATTGCTGACATTCGACGTACCTGCATCCAAACCAGAAGACGATATCAGCGTGCTCGTGGAAGTCCTTCTTTCGCTGAAAAGCAGTTGGAATACCAACTTGCAAGACGTCAGCTAAAGAAGGCCATACGGGCTAGCAAGCGTGATGACTTCTTGGAACTGTGTGACTCAGCAGAAATTGACCCCTGGGCAAAGCTTATAAAACGGTGGTCAAAAGACTTTACGCCGGCAAACAAGCGCAGCCTACTGATTGTTTGGAGTTAAGGTATATCGTGGAAACTCTTTTTACACGCAGACTAAACTCCATCCAAGTGACAGAGTCGCTGTCACTCATCCGGAGACCATCCAGTCCGATAGATACAGTAACTGTAGACGAAATCCTGACTGTTGCCTTCTGGACGACATGGGAAAGGTTCTGGAGAAGTTGATCTGCTTCAGAATCGAGGCCGCGATTGCTAGCGCAGGTGACTTGTCACCGAATTTGGCTTCCGCAAGGCCAAGTCAACTACGGATGACTAAAGTAGTTGGCCTCTCAACTTCAGCCATCCAAAGCACGAGATGGAAGCATGGGACGAAGAAGTACTGCATCATAGCGACGCTGGATGTGAAAAACGCGTTCAACTCAGCCAGGTGGGACAGGATATTGGATGCTCTATATCAATTCCGCATCCCTGAGTATCTCCGTGAGCTGGTAAGAAGTTATTTTAGAGGGAGAACATTAGTTTTCAATTCTAGTGATGGCCCTCAAATTCATGACGTAACAGCCGGAGTACCCCAAGGATCAGTGCTGGGTCCTCTCCTATGGAATGTGATGTATGACGGAGTCCTGCGTCTAGAACTGCCCGCAGGCACTCACATCATTGGCTTTGCTGATGACGTAGCCGTCGTTACCATAGGAAAGGAACTTAGGGATGCAGAGGAGATATGCAGCGGCAGTATCAAATGCATACAAGACCGGCTGATGAGAGCAGGACTCGAATTAGCGGCGCACAAAACCGAGGAAGTGCTGGTCAGTAACCGGAAGAAAGTTGAAACGGCCCAGATTAAGATTGGCAACACCACCATTGCTACAAAAAGAGCAGTAAAATACCTTGGAGTCATGCTAGACACAAGAATGACGTTCCGTGAACATCTGGAGTATATCCATGAGAAAGCAGCTGGATCCTGTAGAATCATGCTGAACACACGGGGACCTAAACAACAACGACGCCATCTTCTGATGAGTGTTACGAGGTCCATCATTCTTTACGCTGTATCAGTATGGTCAAAAGCGATGGCTACTCCAAGCTACAGCCGAAGTATACGAGCCACCTACCGCCTATGTGCTATTCGAGTCAGTTGCGCGTTCAGAACAGTCTCTGATGATGCAGCACTCGTTATAGCTGGAATGCTCCCAATTGAGGAATTGGTCATCGAATCGGATGAATTAAATAGAGGCAACAACAGCGAGACCACACGCACCAGCAATGCTAGGAGCACGGAGAGAACTCTCAGCATTGCTCGATGGCAAAGGAAGTGGGATGAGTCGTCAAAAGGACGCTGGACACACACGCTTATCCCGGAACTGGCGCCGTGGATAAATCGTAAGTATGGAGAAGTAAACTTTTATCTTTCGCAGATCCTAACTGGACACGGATGTTTCCGGAGTTACCTGCTCCGTTTTGGCCACGACAACACAGATGAGTGTTCCTGGTGCGGCGAAGGAATCGTGGAAGACGCAAACCACATTGTCTTCGAGTGTGGACGATTCTCCGCAGAGAGGCGACAGCTGGAGGAAGTAGTGGGTCAATCCATCAGGAAAATCAACCTGGTGTCGATTATGCTGGATTCTCAGGAAGAGTGGCGCTCAACCAGTGTCTTCGCGGCACTGGTTATGACGGAGCTAAGCAGGATCGAGAGGACCAGACGACGAGCCGAGTAGGACTCAGGTGGCGTCCATTTTTAAATTTTAAGAAATAAACGAATACAAAAAAAAAAAACATATACACATGCACACATATACACATGCACACATATACCATGCACACAGAAGCACGAGCGCCGATTACTGCGTAGTTGATTTGAATATATGTGTGCACACATACAGGCTGCTGCTGCGTGCTTTTGTCAACTGAAAAAATGTTTTCTTTAATAACTTCTGTATTAGTTTTCGGATTTGAATGCAATTTTCTGCATTGAATGCTATTAATTTATTGAAAATACGGTTTTAGCTAAAAAATTTAAAAAAAATTAAATTGTGGCTTCGATAATTTTTATTTTTAATAAATTTATTTTTTAAAATGTGGAGGTGTTATCCAAAATATGAAAAAATAGAAAATGTATTTCATTTACAAAAAGTTAAAAACAAAATTTGGTAGCTGTAGCTACAAATATTTAAAAAACTGAATCTTGATAACGTTTTTAATCAATATCAGTGAAACAGGAAAAGTTATCGAATATCTAAAACAAATTCGATATGCGCACTGTATACATTGACTTCGTGCAAAATTTAAAGTTTCCAGCTCTTATAGGTTCTGAGATCGACGCGTTCATACATACTGACAGACAGAAGGACATACAGACGGACAGGGCCAAATCGACTCAGCTCGTCGCCTTGATGGGGTCTGCCACGCCTCCTCCTGCCTGTTACATACTTTTTGCAAAACCATTATATCCTGATTTCCCATTTTCAATGGGTTCAGGGTATAAACAAGTAAGAAAGCTCTAGTCGGGTCTGCCCGACTACGAGATCCCCTGAACCAAGTCCGAGCTGATGTTTTAAACAACCTAGCTTACATATTTTATCTATACATATTACCTCTGCGCGCATATACACATGCACACATACACACATGCACACATATACACATGCACACATTTGTATACACATGCACACATATACATACCATGCACACAGAAACGCGCGCAGATTACTGCGTAGTTGATTTGATTGTATGTGTGCACACGTACAGGCTGCTGCCGCGTGCTTTTACAATGTTTCCTTTAATAACTTCTGTATTACTTAACGGATGAATGCAATTTTCTGCATTGAATGCTATTAATTTATTGAAAATACGGTTTTCACTAAAAAATTTGAAAAAATTGAATTGTGGCTTTGATAATTTTTTTTTTTAATAAATTTTTTTTGTGAAATGTGGAGCCGGTATCCAAAATATGAAAAAATAGAAAATGTATTTTATTTACAGAAAGCTAAAAACAAAATTTGGTAGCTGTAGCTAAAAATATGTAAAAGATATGGTCAAAAAACTGAATCTTGATAACGTTTTAAATCGATAACATTGAAACGGAAAAATTTATCGAATATCTAAAACAAACTCGATATTTTCGCTGTATACACAGACCATCATGCAAAATTGGAAGTCTCTAGCTCTTATAGGTTCTGAGATCGACGCGTTCATACATACGGACAGACAGACGGACGGACAGACGGACGGACAGACAGACGGACAGGGCTAAATCGACTCAGCTCGTCACCCTGATCAAGAATATATATACTTTGTGGGGTCTGCCACGCCTCCTTCTGCCTGTTACATACTTTTTGCAAAACCATTATACCCTGATTTCCCATTT
>JAWNOY010000105.1:0-129592 GCA_035045545.1 Drosophila gaucha
CGCTGCTACTTTAGTGGCGTCTTGCCACTAATATAGTTGGAGATGGTGGCTTGCATCGAGGAGTCGCTGGTTCAAACCCCGCTGTTTTTTACATTTGCGTTCATATCTTCCTGTAGGTATGTAAAAATGCAAACTAGTCGGGCAGTCCCGACTAGAGCTTTCTTACTTTTTATCTTTAGGGTTTATACCATCTAGATTTTAAAGTTTTAGTTTTTAGACTCTGACTTGTCTCACTTGACATTTGAACTGATAACAAAAATGCAAATTTCGGCAGGCTTATCATAAAAAGTTCCGTTAGAATAAGACCAAGCAGATGTTTTGAATGTGACTGCATGGCAATAGTCAAAATGATCATATTTCAATCGCCTACATGATCAATTGACGATTGCCTACATTTTGTTATTGTATTTTCAGTAAATCACATTTTGATCATATTAAAGTCATATTTGAAAATTCTTTCACTCCCGCATTAAATAAATCATTTCTTAATCATCAATAGGGCTCTAAATATACTTATTACGGTGATATCGATTAAAAGAGTCTTCCAAATATTGGGTGGAACACAACTTTTTATACCCTTGCAAAAGGGGTATATTAATTTTGGTCAGAAGTTTACAACGCAGAGAAGGAAGCATCTCCGACTATATAAAGTATATATATTCTTGATCAGCAAGACGAGCTGGGTTGATATAGCCATGTCCGTCTGTCTGTCTGTCTGTCTGTCCGTCTGGATCAAAGGAATCTCCTCCGAGACTATAAGAGCTACAGAACTGAAATTTTGCAAATAGGCTCCAATCTGCTGCAGGCATTGTATATCTCGGAATCATCCGGATTGGATGACTATATCCTATATCTCCCATAGGACAGATTGGTTTTAAGAAATGTTTTAGTGGGATAACTTCGACGTTATTAAAGTCATAGACTTGAAATTTGGAATATATACTCCTGAGTTGCACCCAAATACAAAAAGATATAGATTATATAGCTACGCCCTTTGGGGGCATGGCAAATTGGATAAAACTATATCTTCTACAATTTTACACCTAGAGTTCCAAAAATTGCCACAGACGTTAGGCGTTTTGACAAAATTATGAAAAATTATATATATCCGCCTCTTGGGGGCGTGGCAAATCGGAGAACTCTATATCTTCCAAAGTCTTATAGGTACAGCTTCAAAATTTAATAAATAGGTTACTGTTGCCCTGCTCAATAGATTTCCCAAAAATTATATATATCCAATTGATGGGGGCGTAGCAAATCAGAAAAAGTCTATCTATATCCTTTGCAATTGCAAGGGTATTACCAAACTTCGACATGGGCGAAGTCAGCCCATCCCTCTAGTTATATATTGGATGTATTCAAGCAGATGTAGCTTGCTTGAATTGTTTGAAACCGACTTAAGGCTAAATTAGATCATTAAACTGTTAACCATAACAATTCACTCAGTATCAGTATTGTGATAAAAATATTTTGTCAAAAATATAATTATAATAATTTAAGCCAGAGCTTCTATATTCTTTTTAATATTCGCATTCATTAACAAAGGGGTAAAATTTAATTTCCTGGTCTAGCAATTATTGGCAATTTTACGTTTAGTTTTTGTCAGCTAGGATTTTGCAACATCAGCAGTAACTTCATTGGATGCATATTGACGTTTCTTCTACAGGATAGTCTGTTTGTGTGTGCGCCGTATCAACACGGTGTGTAATGAAACAACATAGGTTGGGTTCGTTGAAACTGGCCTTCTTGTTGGTCATGGTCAAGTTATACAGCGTAAACGTCCTGCTCATACGCTTAATGATCAGAAAATGTTGGCTAAAGGAAAGGTTGGCTAATTTCCTGATCGTCCATCTTGATGACACACAGAGTCAGCACATCTTCAACAGAATACTTATACGATCTGTACAGGGTAATAAAAGAAGAAAGTTAAACTTAGGCTAAATATAATTTACTTTACACTTAAAATGAGTGAGCGCGCCGCTTAAGGAGAATATCCTGCTTATCGTTGCCACCAATGATACGCTGCTGGTAGCCTTCATGGGCTTAGGTCCTTGCGCTATAAAGAAAAACATTTGATATTATAGCTAGTCAAATTAGGAATTCCCAGTACATTTTTTGATGAATACATAAGTACTTATGGCAATCTGAAATGTAAGCAAGAAGTGTCTTATAAAACTGAGATTTCCAAATACTTTTACCCGGGGACTAAACAATCGAATAACTCCTATTTTGTAAGCAACTCTGATAGCAGTTGTTGTTTTTTGCCTTTTAATCATTCTAGAAACCATTCTAGCAGCATGAAATTTGAGAAATTTGAAAAGCCTCACATACAAGGGAAGGTTTCATGTATTCATGCGGCGTTCCCTGCTATTTTCACCATGCTGAAAGCCATTCTAGCAGTATGAAAATTAGTATAGTTTTGCATGCTAAGAAGCCTTCCATGTAAGGCATAATTTCATATCTTGAAAAGTAAGTCCCGTTTACATAAGAGTACAATATATTATTATTGATTAAATATTTCATCTATAAATAAAATTGTAATTTTCGAATATAAATTTGTATTTAATTTCCTGTAGTTTTTCCATCCCATTTTCACCATAGGTGTTTGTCGCCATTGTCTTCTAGAATGTTGTGCACTGTATAGTATAAAAGAGAATAAAGCAATTGATAAAAATTAAAAGAATTTTTACAATGTAGTACCACTAACCATACCACAATTACATAGATGGGACATCTAGTACAAACTTTTTCGCCACGCTTTTTTTGTGCAACAGGTCGCACTCAACTTATTTGCTAGGGTCCCTTACTCTTTCAAAATCTTCTTTAAGCAGTGGGACTTCACAATATTTAAAAGCGGAGAGATCGAGCGAAGTGAAGCGAGATCTGCGTAAGTGCGACCTGCACACAATTCATTGTTGGTGCTCACTCTCAGAGCTCTCTCGAATTGCATAAGTGCGAGCTGCACACAATATACAATATACATTGTTATTGCTCACTCTCTGCGCTCTGCCGTATTGTATATGTATGTATATATGTATGTACGCAAAAGCAGAAGTGCAGAAAAATTTGCCAAATTTCAACATTGAGAGGTCCCATCGCTACCCTTACAAGGAAATTTGAAAACAGAAGAGTCGAACAGTTTGCCATGCTCACACAAAATTCTCATGTTTCAAGACTCTGTTCCCAAAGGGTAAAAGAGTCTATTGGATTTGTGCAATGTCCGTCTTGCAGTCTGTCCGTCTGTCCGTCCGTCCGTCTGTCCGTCTGTCTGTATGAACACGCAGCATTTGGACACTATAGAATATATAGTCGTGTGTATCCGCGTCAGATCAAGTTTGAGTATTTTTTCGATACGCCCACAGGGGGCGTGGCAAATCGGGAAATACTATATATATTAAGACTAAAACGCTGTTATTTTCGTCAATATTGCAGTCTAAGAACTGGGACTTAGAATATATATTCGTGTACACCACGAGGACGTTTTAAGATATAGATTATATATCTACGCCCATTGTGGCAAATCGGATAAAACTATATCTTCTACAGTTTTGAAGCTAGAGCATCCAAATTTTGCATTTGGAATAGTGTTGACCTCCTCTTAAGATAAATCAATAGTTATGTATCCAAGTTCTCTGGGCGCGTGGCAAATCGGGAATTACTATATCTTTTACTAAAACTGTGCAATATTGTCGTCAAAGTGTTGGGATTTGGAATATATAATAAATATATAAATAATATAATAAATATAAGATATGTTGTATATAGCTACGCCCATTTGGGGCGTGGCAAATAGGGAAAAACTGTAACTCCAACAGTGTTAGACGTAGAGCATCCAAATTTGACATGTGGGTTACTGTTCATGAAATTTAAATTTATGAAAAAAAAAATTAATAATTATAATGTAAGCCACCGCAAAACAAATTCTAGTTGACCAAACTGGGGATTGAACCCGGGTTTTCGCTACCACAACGCAAGTCTGTTTAACCAAATCAACGTACCACTCATGTATTCAATTTCGCGCATCGTCGTATAAAAGACGCAGTGGTGTAGTGGGTAGAGTTCGGTGGCATGCGATGCGTGTGACCCAGGTTCGATTCCCATCGCTGCCGCGTGATATTATCATTTAATAAAATTTTGTTGTTTATTTTTTTATTACTTCTATGTTACTTAATGGATTTTGATCAAATTTACAGTATAAATCCTTATATTTTAATAAAAATACGGTTTTACCTAAACAATTTAAAAAAAATTTAAATGTGGCTTTATTTACAACTGAACTTATATTAAATTGACTTTGTGAAATGTGGAGCCGGTATCCAAAATATATAAAAAACAAACTAGTATTTTATTTTAAAAAAGCTATATGTACAATTTGATGACTGTAGCTATATTTAGCTACATGCTATATATCCCATAGGACAGAGCGGTTTTAAGAAATGTTTTAGTGGGATAACTTCGACGTTATTAAAATCAGAGACTTGATTGAATTTGGAATATATACTCCTGATATGCACCCAAATACAAAAAGATATAGATTATATAGCTACGCCTTTTGGGGACGTGGCAAATCGGATAAAACTATATCTTCTACAGTTTCGAAGCTAGAGCATCCAAATTTGGAAAGTAATATACATTTGGCATTCCCTTCAAATTGATCGAAAAATTATATATCCACGCCTACTTGGGGCGTGGCAAATCGGGAAAGTCTATATAGTGCTTAACATAAACCCTTCAATATTTTGGACGTTGTTAAAGCCAGAGACTTGAAACTTAAAACATATATTTGTATCAACCACCCCTAGAAAAAAAGATAAAGAATATATATCTACGCACATTAAGGGCGTGGCAAATCGGAAAAAACTATATCTTCTACACCTAGAGTTCCAAAAATTGACACAGACGTTAGGCTTGACCGTTTCGACAAAATTATGAAAAATTATATATATCCGCCTCTTGGGGGCGTGGCAAATCGGAGAAAACTATATCTTCCAAAGTCTTATAGGTAGAGCTTCAAAATTTGATATATAAGTTACTGTTGCCATGCTTAATCGATTGCCCAAAAATTATATATATCCAATTGTTGGGGGCGTGCCAAATCAGAGAAAACTATTTCTATATCCTTTACAATTGCAAGGGTATTACCAAACTTCGGCATGGCCGAAGTTAGCCCATCCCTCTAGTTATTAAATTGTGTTGGTTCGCCATTCGATTCTTAGTGAGGCTTGTTTTAAATATCAGTTACGGGATATGAATGATTATGAATTTAGTAAAGGTGTACTTATTAAAATATCTATTTTCCTTATTCGCGCTGCACGCACTAGTATTTTATGAATTTAAATGAAAGTAAAGTTTTGGTTTGCTTATTTGCGCTATGCTCAATAGTATTTATATAACTTAAATAGAATAAAATTGCTCTCTTGCTTACTTGCGCTACAGGCAATAACGAGATTTGTAGCACTGTGTAAAAAAATGTATAAGTTTGGATTTTAAACTTAATACTATTATATTTTGTTTTTATACCCTTGCAAAAAGGGTATATTAATTTTGGTCAGGAGTTTGCAACGCAGAGAAGGAAGCATCTCCGACCATATAAAGTATATATATTCTTGATCAGCAAGACGAGCTGAGTTGATATAGTCATGTCCGTCTGTCCGTCTGTCCGTCTGTCTGGATCAACGCAATCTCCTCCGAGACTATAAGAGCTACAGAGCTGAAATTTTGCACATAGGCTGGAATGTGCTGCAGGCATTGTATATCTCGGAATCATCCGGATCGGATGACTATATCCTATAGCTCCCATAGGACAGATCGGTTTTAAGAAATGTTTTAGTGGGATAACTTCGACGTTATTAAAGTCAGAGGCTTGAAATTTAGAATATATACTCCTGAGTTGCACCCAAATACAAAAATATATAGATTATATATCTACGCCTTTTGGGGGCGTGGCAAATCGGATAAAACTATATCTTCTACAGTTTTGAAGCTAGAGCATCCAAATTTCGAAAGTAATATACTTTTGGTCTCCCCTTCAGATTGATCAAAAAATTATATATCCACGCCTACTTGGGGCGTGGCAAATCGGGAAAGTCTATATAGTGCTTAACAGAAATATTCCACTATTTTGGATGCTGTTAAAGCCAGAGACTTGAAACTTAAAACATATATTTGTATCAACCACCCCTTAAAAAAAAGATAAAGAATATATATATACGCCCATTAGGGGCGTGGCAAATCGGATAAAACTATATCTTCTACAATTTTACACCTAGAGCTCTAAAAATTGACACAGACGTTAGGCTTGACCGTTTCGACAAAATTATGAAAAAATCATATATATCCGCCTCTTGGGGGCGTGGCAAATCGGAGAAAACTATATCTTCCAAAGTCTTATAGGTAGACCTTCAAAATTTGATATATAGGTTACTGTTGCCCTGCTTAATAGATTGCCCAAAAATTATATATATCCACTTGTTGGGGGCGTGGCAAATCAGAAAAAACTGTATCTATATCCTTTACAATTGCAAGGGTATTACCAAACTTCGGCATGGCCGAAGTTAGCCCATCCCTCTAGTTATTTATTATGTTTGTATAAAAGGTGATAAACTACAGTTGGATATTTCCTTCTACTCTGGAGGGTCCGGGGGAGTCGCAGAGTTGGAATAGTTTATACTGCAGTAGCAGTTAATTATTTTGTTATAGTTTTACGATAGTTCACAGTTGTTAGACTCTGTCCCAAAGGGAAAAAGAATCTATTGGATTTGTGCAATGTCCGTCTTGCTGTCTGTCCGTCTGTCTGTATGAACGCGCAGCATTTGGACACTATAGAAGCTAGAGACTTGTAATTTGGAATATATACTCTTGTGTATCCGCGTCAGATCAAGTTTGAGTATTTTTCCGATACGAAAACAGGGGGCGTGGCAAATCGGAAGGTATAGTTTATATATCTAGTTTATATATCTGGCAAATCGCATAAATCTATGTCTTCTACAGTTTTGAAGCTAGAGCATCCAAATTTGGCATGTGGGTTACTGTTGACCTTCCCATAAGTTAGATCAAAAAGTTATATACCCACTCACCCTGGGAGCGTGCCAAATCGGGCATATATATATAGCGATTTGTATAAATCCTATAATATTTTGAGCGTTATAAGAGCTAGAGACTTGAAATTTGGAATACATGTGCAAGTAGATCACCCGGAATCAAAAAATATATATTGTAGATATTTGCGACCATTGAGGGCGTGGCAAATCGGATAAAACTGTACCTCCTACAGTTTTGGAGCTAGAGCTTCCAAATTTTGACCTCCTCCAAATTTTGACCTCCTTTAAGATAAATCAAAATCGGGAATTACTATATCTTTTACTAAAAGCGTGTTAATTTCGGCAATATTGCCGTCAAAGAGTTGGGACTTGGAATATATATACTATTATCCTACCTCTACCAAAAAAGATTTGTTATATATAGCTCCGCCCATTTGGGGAGTGACAAATTGGGCATAACTGTAACTCCTGTAATTTGACATGTGGGTTACTGTTCATGAAATTTAAATTTATGAAAAAAAAATAGTAATCATAATGTAATCCACCGTAAAACAAATTCTAGTTGACCTAATTTGGGATTGAACCCGGGTTTTCGCTACCACAACGCAAGTCTGTTTAACCAAATCAACGTACCACCAACTCATATATTCAATTTCGCGCATCGTCGTATAAAAGACGCAGTGGGTAGAGTCGGTGGCATGCGAAGCGTATGATCCAGGTTCGATTCCCATCGCTGCCGCGTGATATTATTATTTAATAAAATGTTTTTTTTTTATTTTTTTTTATAACTTCTATGTTACTTAATGGATTTTGATCAAATTTTCAGTATAAATCCTTATATTTTAATAAAAATACGGTTGTACCTAAACAATTTAAAAAAAATGTAAATGTGGCTTTATTTACAACTGAACTTATATTAAATTGACTTTGTGAAATGTGGAGCCGGTATCCAAAATATATAAAAACCAAAATAGTATTTTATTTTAAAAAAGCTATATGTAAAATTTGATGACTGTAGCTAAATTGATATAAAAGACATGCTCAAAAATGAAATCTCGATAATCTCGCGTTCAAACATACGGAAAGACGGACGGACGGTCTACATATTTATTGAGCCTACACACCTTTAACAGGAACAGAGTCTCACGCAGTCCGTTGCGCCCGAAAGCAACGTTCTTACTTGTTTTTTAAATAAAAACAAGTAAGAAAGCTCTAGTCGGGTCTCAGCCCGACTACGAGATCCCCTGAACCAAGTCCGAGCTGTTGTTTTAAACAACTTAGCTTACATCTTTTATCTATACATATTACCTCTCCACAAGCACACATATACCATGCACACAGAAGCACGCGCCCCGATTACTGTGTAGTTCATTTGAATGTATGTGTGCACACGTACAGGCTGCTGCCGCGTGCTTTTACAATGTTTCCTTTAATAACTTCTGTATTACTTAACGGATTTGAATGCAATTTTCTGCATTGAGTGCTATTAATTTATTGAAAATACGGTTTTCACTTAAAAATTTAAAAAAAAAAATTTGTGGCTTTGATAATTTTTTTTTTTAATAAATTTTTTTTGTAAAATGTGGAGCCGGTATCCAAAATAAAAAAAATAGAAAATGTATTTTATTTTCAAAAAGCTAAAAACAAAATTTGGTAGCTGTAGCTAAAAATATGTAAAAGATATGGTCAAAAAACTGAATCTTGATAACGTTTTAAATCGATATCATTGAAACGGAAAAATTTATCGAATATCTAAAACAAACTCGATATGCGCGCTGTATACACAGACCATCATGCAAAATTTGAAGTCTCTAGCTCTTATATGTTCTGAGATCGACGCGTTCATACATACGGACAGACGGACGGACGGACGGACGGACGGACGGACGGACGGACGGACGGACGGACGGACGGACAGACAGACGGACAGGGCCAAATCGACTCAGCTCGTCGCCCTGATCAAGAATATATATACTTTAAGGGGTCTGCCACGCCTCCTTCTGCCTGTTACATACTTTTTGCAAAACCATTATACCCTGATTTCCCATTTTCAATGGGTTCAGGGTATAAAGAGTAGGCCTTTGTAAACACGTAATAATGCTATAGTCGGGACTGCCCGACTAGGAGATCCCCTGAAACAAGTCCGGCAGACCCGACTAGAGCTTTCTTACTTGTTTTTATTTTTATTTTATTATTAATACTTTGCTTTTATTTATTGGATCTACTCCTGAAGGAGTCTAACAATAAGTTTATCAAATCTTACAATAATATTAAATAATTGACAGTCATGTTGACTGAATGAAGGTTACGGGCCTCGAGGTTTTATTGCTGGGCTGGAAGGTCGTTGCGCTGAAGACGCGTTTGGTTGCATACCCGAGATAAAGATCTTGGATTGTGCTCGTTGTATGATGTCAATGTTGCTGCTGCTTGCGTTCCCCCATAGTTGAGAGCCATAAGTCCAGATAGGTTTAAGAACGGAGTTGTAGAGGAGGACCTTAAAGTCCAAACATAGGGGTGATCGGGCGTTTAGGATCCAATGAAGGCTATTAACTTTCAGTTTTAACTGCATTTTCTTTGCGTCAATGTGTCTCCGCCAAGTAAGACGCCTTGATAGATGAACTCCAAGATACGTAACATAATGAGCTTGGAGAAGCTGCTTGTTGTTTAGCGTCAGCGGAGGACAGCTCTGTCTGTTGAGAGTGAACGTTACGTGCTTGCACTTTTGTTTGTTTACTTTAATGCGCCAGTCTGGTAACAACTTTTCCACCACCACCAATTGATCAGCTAGCTAGGAGCGACTTAGAATCGAGGTGTCGTCAGCAAACGAAGATGTTGTAAGACTTACGCTTGTAGGGATATCCGCTGTGTAGAGGACATATAAGGTTGGCATAAGTACCCTGTCTTGAGGAACTCCAGCTTCTATCATGTGGTCCTCAGACATAATAGATTTGCATCGTACTGCAAATACTTTATAGTAAAGATACGATTCAAAAAGCTTGTGAGTGTATTCAGGCAGTAACGTTTTATTTTTATACATAAGGCAATCCAACCAGACTAGATCGAATGCCCGAGATACATCAAGAAATATCGCACTGCAGTATTCCCGATGTTCAAATGCAGTACGTATTTCTAATGTTCTACGGTTAACTTGCTCTATAGTTCCATGTTTTTCTCGAAAACCAGTTGGTCAAATATGGGACTAGACACGTCAGGATGCATTTCTCTAGTAGCTTTAACATGCATAATAAAAGGCTTATTGGTCTGTACGATGATTGTGTTGTGTGATCTTTTCCTGGTTTCGGTATCATTATGATGATAGACTTTTTCCATTTGCTTGAGATGTATCCAAGTCTAGTAATGGCGTTGAACAGTGTACAAATGAGGCAAATAGCACAGTTAGGAAGTTCAATTATCATTTTTGATGTTATTAGATCTCCGCCGGGACATTTTTTTGGATTTAGTTGTTCTCTGATAACTTTTTCAACCTCATTCGGCTGAAATTCAATTGGCTCGGTCGCAGTTTGGATGTGTGTTTTTTTGAATTGATGAATTGGTTTCAAGATTCGGTTGAAACACATTCCCAAGATGAGAGGCAAATGTGCTGGCTCTGTCTTTGTCGCTGCGGGTAACTGCCAAGAGAGTTTCTAATGGGAATGACTGTTTCAGTCGGCGGGCATAGACTTGGGTGAGCTTTCCAGAGTGGATGCTTTGTACTGGTTGGTGATAATTGTTCTATATGCCGGAGTTGTGCGTTTTCTTCTTGTCACTTAAGACACCTAGCTATTTTCCGTGTAGCTTCCTTAAGCAGTTGCTTTGAAGATGGCGATCTATGGTACTGCCAATTACGTCTCAATTGTCGCTTTTCCAGCACAAGTCGTTCGATTTGCAGATTAGTTTTAGATTAGGTTTGTACATTCCTCTCTTGTGGCGTTAAAACTTTTGCTGCTGCAATGAGGACAGACTTCAGTGCGTCGACAGAGCTGTCAATGTCGGCTTCGATGTTGAACAGCTCGTCTAGATCGATGTGGGAACTCACATATTTCTTGTATTTCTGTGCATTGTGAGCCAATGTGGATGATCTACGATTTCCGAACATTGGAGAAGATTTAATAGAGTCCGGGAGTGCTTTGGCATTTATCAGATTCCGTGCGATGTTTTCTGTCACTGTAAAGTCGATCAAATCTGGTAGTTTTCTAGGGTCTGCTGGCCAATATGTAGGCCTACCCGGAGAAACAAAGTTAAGTTTATTCCTTATTTTGATTAATGCATTATATAATTGCTTTCCTTTGGGGTTTACAAGGCGAGATCCCCAGAGTATGTGCTTGGAATTATAGTATCCTGCTGCTATGAATCGCTCCCCAAGAGAGTTGTCAAAATCCGTGAATTGATCTTCAAAGATTGAGAGACGCGGCGGACAGTAAACAGCGGCTATGTTAAGTTTGCTGTTTTCCGTTTGTACGTTTATAGAACTAGCTTTTATGAAAGTGGTGTTTTATGCGACTTCTAATTAAAATTCCGGTTCTGTGATCTGTGCTCTGTGTTTGTTTTTGAGGTGCGTCTCAGGGAACAGCATAACATCGATGTGGTTGTCATGCATGAATTAAGTAATTTCTAGCTTATGCCGTGAAACGCCGTTGGCATTCCACATTGCTATTCGAAGAGAAGCCATTGCTTATTTGAATTGTTGGGATGCAATCATCTGTATTAAAGTGTTTTGGTTTTGCATTAGATTTTCCATTATTGTTCTCATGAATGACACAAAGTCCATCATGATTTTCAATGGAGCTTTGTGGCTGCTCCAAGAGCTCCCGAACGCTTGCCCTATTCGGCTCAGCTGGATATCAGGAAGTAATGATTTCGAGTTAAAGTTTTGCTCTCTGGCTCGATCTCAACTCTGAAGAGTGGTTTAAGATATTAATGACCGTTTTTGCATGGAAGCTCTTATCTTTAAGTCCCCCTATTATTTCTGCAGGTGTCACTTTTAATTCAATTCCTGATATGTATAAAAACTTTTACATGCTTCGTTCAAGTATTTGGTCACTACACGGTGGTCTGATTCTTTATAGATTTGCACTTTTATTTCATGTATATTTCCCTTTCTTGAAGGAACTATATGAAATTTTGTATCACCAATTATTGCTGTTAGTTTGTTCACTAATGCACTTGAGCTTTGCTCCCAAATGTATATAGGTGGAGGCTTAACTTTCTTTGGCACGCCTCCTTCCATTGCTTCGGTGTGCTGATCGGGGTGGGCATCAGCAACTGGCAGTAGGGCAAATCTATTTGGGTTTGGTGCCTCAATGGAATTGCCACTTATATTACCACGGGTGATTTTAAGCTTGTTACCAGATTGGGTATTTTGAGGGCTGAGTTTTCGCTTGATATGAATTTACCGATCCATACCAGTCTGCACGGCCGAGACAGTTTTTTGGATAAGTTTTGGTTTGTCGGCTTGCATGTTTTTGTTGTTGGCAAAATTGGCACTGGAGCTTACACCTGATGTTGTTGTTGTGTTTTGTGCTAACGGTGCAGAAGTTGAGAACGGCGTCGTAATCGCGTTGTTAGTAACGTTGACCATTGCAGTTGTTGTTGCTGTTGCAATTGCAGTGGTTACAGAGGTCATTGATACGGTGATACGGTGGGCCGAGCATTAGACCAAGAAAGTGCTCTCTGGTTTTCAGTATTCAAAACAGCTGAGTTGCTCTTTGTTGTTGTTTTTGTTGTTTCGTTTTCACGGATTGAAAAATATGAGTAGAACCCAATTTTTGTTATCTATACAGCTTCGACGCTCTTTGTTCTGAGCGTCGCTCATTTCGCGCGATTTATTTATGTATTTTTGTTAATTATGTGTTTGTTTTTGCATAGAGATTTCTAGTGCACTATTATTTGGATCATTCCAATACACTATTAATTTGTTTATATTTATATTTATATTTTTTTTTGTTTTTTTTACTGTTGATTTGTAGATTTTTGTCGGAGCGCGCACGAAACACGTGCGTTTAATATGTTTGTTAGCGTATATATGAAATATATACTTCAACTTAAACTCTTGACTGGCATCTTTATACTAAAGTAACGTCGCCAAAAAACATAAGAAAGATCAGAAACTGACGCGCATGTTGTACCGTTGGTTACATTTTCCTTTTCATTCCTATCCTTTTTGCACACTTTGCATTGCCATAGCTATCACAAAAGTAAAAGACGAATGCCTATTCCACTTTTACATGATCGATGTCTTTGGCTCGCATTTTGCGAAGCCGAAGTTCATATCATGAAAAATCTCTTGTCTGTAAGCGAACGCCTCACGTATTGCTCAGACTTTGCCTTATAAATCAGTGTAAATCGAAACACTTCGATTTTCATGTAACCAGAATGAATTATATTCTGATGAAATTTGAGGAAAAGGGCTTTACTTTAAGAAACACCTAACTCAAAATTTTACTGGGAAGCGCGTCCCTTACACACATATATGCATATGCGTGTGAATTCCCGCGGTCGACAAATTTAAAATTTTCTGATTTTATAATTCCAGCAGGTCCTAGAGAACACAATGACAAAAATTCTGTATATGTACACGGGCGAATAAGAGTAACATTTGATGTTACTCAACATTTGATGCCCTTACAAAAAATAATCTATATCTCTGCTTTTAAATACAGTTAAGTTCCGCTGCTTAATGAAGATTTTGAGAGAGTAAGCAAATACGAAGTTGAGTGGGACCTGTCGGACTAAAAAGCGTGGCAAAAAAGTTTGTACTAGATGTCCCATCTATTTGTTATATGGTTAGTGGTTACGCATATAATATCTGAAACTTGTTGCATCTAAAATATCGGTCCTAAATAATTTCAATTTTTAAGTTTAAGCCAATATTTTTCATTCAAGGTCGTAATCAATATACTAATTGTTTTCTTGTTAGTTTATTAATCGAAATTAAGCACCAAAACACTTTATTTTAGGGTTTCTCTAGGAATGAGTTTGAATGGCAAGAACTTCATTTGTACATTGTGTGAAAATGTTAGAAAAAATCCAGCTTTGGCTTTTTGAAGTCTTCATGTCATATTTCCTACGTAATATAGTTTATTTCGCAAATTTAAAACCGAAACAAACTTTTTTAGAACTATCAATTTTATTAATTAAATGTTTACAGGCATTAGTAATTACAAACTGTTGTTTAAATATACATATGTTAAGAGCGTTCACTTTTAGTCTACCGTTCAATTAAAATAAATAAAATTTGTGAGCTTGAAAATGTTTCTAAATAAATTTTAAAGTATGTACAACAAAAATATAAATCTGATTAAATTAATATTATTGTAAAAATAACTCATAAAGATGCGATTTCGACTTACAAGTATTTTACTTTTAAATGCAGTAAAATTAACAAAATAAAATTAAAGTTTCTGTCGCCACTCCGTTATTCATATTTTAAAAGTGTTACCTATGTACAAGTATCTACAAAATATATATATACACAAATATTCTTAAATTTAATATTCATACTTATGTAGACATTTAAATTTGCTTAAGTTCAATAAATTAATTTATATAAATATCAACAAATGTTAATAGCTTATTGATAATGATCCCATTTGGCCAATACACCGGCCCTCCTCATCGAAGCTGGCTAAAGTCAAACGAGACAGCTTATTGCATAATATCCCATTGCCTGTGCTTTGAATTGGATTTGGTTCTGTAAAAAAGAATGATATAACATTTACTTTTAGTAACAACAATAAATGTACAGTTAAAAGTTAACGAGTAATTTACAGCTTACTTCTATACATATGTACATACATATGCAAAAATACCAACTTTCAAACAAATTTTCAGGCCATAAATATAAAATCCAATTGTTATAAGCAATTATAAGCACCTAAGTCTACAACTTTCTGTGCGTCATATATATGTATATATATTCTCGCTCTTAATGAAAAGGCTAAATTTAATCTAATATTGACTTTTTTCGAATTTACCACGACCAACAGTAGAGGGGATCAACAGTTATCTACAATCCTACAAAAGTTTGTTATCCAACGATAAAGCTGAGGAAGATATAGTTTGCTCCGACTTGCCACGCCCCCAAGAGGCGAATGTCAATGATATTTGGTCAATCTAGCTATAAAACTGTGGAAGATATACATATATGAAGGGGAATACACGAGTATATATTTTAAATCCTTATTCTTTGACGGTAATATTGGCGAAAATAATAGCGTTTACGTCTGAAAAAAAAAAGTTATTCCCGACTTGCCACGCCCTCAGTAGGCGTATCTATATAAATGTTTGATTGATATGATGATGAGGTCAACATCAATTTTTTTTTTGTGGTATTTATTTAAATATATATAGCGACCAAAATATTGTTGGATTCATATAAATCAATAATAACTAGAGGGATGGGCTAACTTCGGCCATGCCGAAGTTTGATAATACCCTTGCAATTGCAAAGGATATAGATACAGTTTTTTCTGATTTGCCACGCCCCCAACAATTGGATATATATAATTTTTAGTCAATCTATTGAGCAGGGCAACAGTAACCTATATATCAAATTTTGAAGCTGTACCTATAAGACTTTGGAAGATACAGTTTTCTCCGATTTGCCACGCCTCTAATGGGCGGATATATATAATTTTTCATAATTTTGTCGAAACGGTCAAGCGCCTGTGTCAATTTTTGAAACTCTAGGTGTAAAATTGTAGAAGATACAGTTTTTCCCGATTTGCCACGCCCCTAATGGGCGTAGATATATATTCATTATATTTTTTTAGGTGTGGTTGATACAAATATATGTTTTAAGTTTCAAGTCTCTGGCTTTTACAGCGTCCAAAATATTGAAGGATTTATGTTACGCACTATATATAGTTTCCCGATTTGCCACGCCCCAAGTAGGCGTGGATATATAATTTTTTGATCAATCTGAAGGGGAGGAAAAAAGTATAATACTTTCAAAATTTGGATGCTCTAGCTTCAAAACTGTAGAAGATATAGTTTTATCCGATTTGCCACGCCCCCAAAAGGCGTAGGTATATTATCTATATCTTTTGTACGTTGGATATATAACTACATAGAGGTAGATATATATATGAGGGCTCTCCTCCTCACTGCAAGCTCCATAACTGTTGGAGCAACCCTTGCAACGACAAACGCGACACACACACACAGAAGCGGCTATCTGTCGCACTCGGCTATTCAGCAATGGGCTCGTGTCGCACACACGGACGATCCACGAACCGTTAGCCGAGATGCCGTTCGCGGCTGCGCTGCGATAGCTGACGCAGTCGCGCCCACGCCAGACATGCAGTGGCGCCACGATAACGGGGTTTCGGCGAATGGAATATTCTGGACGATCACGCGATGGCGCCGTTAAGTGGACACGAGCACCATAAGCAGACCCCGGTCCGGCACGAAGCAGGGCCTGCCGCTGGCATATAAAAGGGGAAAGGCAGTCGACTGGAAGAGAGAATGAAATTACAAATGAAAGTGAACAGATGTGAAAGTACAAGTCAACGCAAGTGCCAGTGAAAAGTGATCATCGAGGGATACACAATTATATCGAAGGACATCAAAGGACTACACAGGACCCCACACAGAAGAGCATTCAGCAACAGCTGGTGGACAGCTTTAGCAGATAGGCAGCTTTGGCAAATCTTGTAGTGTGCGAGTGATATTTGCGGTGTAGCCGTGCGTACTCGGAGTGAGTACGCTGTCTATTGCGAATATGTAGGAGTGCTCGAGGTGAATCCTGAAGTAGGAGAGCCTGTATGAAATCCGTGCGGATCACCGGAGTATACAGAAGCCTATCCTGGCGATAGCCTGGAGTACCCAGAGCGAATCCTTTGTGTGCAAGAGAGACGTATCGCACTCGGAAAGCTGGAGTGCCTCGCAACTAGCGAATCACGCAGCCAAGTGTGCCCATAGAAGGCGAGTCCTTGCGGATAGCAGGAGCACCTCAGGCAGGATAACAGCAACTGTAAACAATACACAAACATAAGCCAATCGAACTAGAAAATATACCGCTCAAACTTAAACATAACCAAGACGTATTATTATCGCAGGTGCCTACAATTATAAATATTGTGGGCACGAACACACAGTCGACTGATCTCAGCCCGGCTTAAACTCGGGATAACCGAAGGTTCGTTACATATATAGTGATTAACATTAATCCTCCAATATTTAGTACGCTGTCAAATCCAGAGACTTAAAACTTTAAATACATTTAAACATACAAACGTTTCGACAAAATTATGAAAACTTATATACAATATATCCCCCTCTTTGGGGAGTGGTAAATCGGAAAAATCTATATCTTTCAAATTTATAGTTACAGCTTCAAAATTTAATGTATGGGTTACTTTTGCCCTGCTCAATAGATTGACTAAAAAAGGCACTAAATCTTTATCCTTTACAATTGCAAGGGTATTAAACAACTTTGGCATGGCCGAAGTTAGCCCATCCCTCTAGTTATACCCTGAACCCATTGAAAATGGGAAATCAGGGTATAATAATTTTGCAAAAAGTACGTAATAGGCACAAGGAAGCGTGGCAGACCCCACAAAGTATGAACGCGTCGATCTCAGAACCTATAAGAGCTAGAGATTTGAATTTGTTCACGAAGGTCCAGCGCGCATATCGAGTTTGTTAATATAACTTTTCCTGTTTCAATGATATCGATTAAAAAAGTTCAAGATTCAGTTTTTAAAACATAACTTGTACATCTTTTAAACTACAGCTACCAGCTACAGCTACTAAGCTTTTTGTAAATAAATTACATTTTTTATTTTTTATATTTTGGATAACGCCTCCAAATTTTACAAAATCATGTTTTTTCAAAAATAAAAAACCGAAGCCACAGTTAAATTTTTTTATTTTTTTTTAGCTAAACCGTATTTTCAAACAAATAAAAGCTTTCATTTCGGAGAATTTAATTAAAATACGTTTAGTTATACAGAAGTTATTTAAGAAAACATTTTGTCAATTGGCAAAAGCACACGGCAGCAGCCTATACGTGTACACAAATACATTCAAATCATGCAGTAATCGGCGCGTGTACTTGTGTATGCATGTGTATATATGTGCGCGTGTATGTGGTCGCAGAGGGTGATATGTATAGATAAAAAATGTAAGCTAGGTTATTTAAAACATCACCCCGGGTTTGGTTCAGTGGATCTCGTAGTCGGGCAGACCCGACTAGAGTGTCCTTACTTGTTTTTGCTTCTTTTTGTACAACAATAATTATACTTTCTTTCTTCAGTTTCGAAATGTATAGTTTGCGGCAATTTTGGCGGCAAAATTGTCTGTACATGACGGGTGTACATGCGTATATTTTCCAAATTCGAATTATTAGCTAGCAAAATTTGCGATTAGGTCGATATGTGTGGTATTATTCCGGCAATAGCGTCTCGAATGTTTGCCTCGAGCTCTTCTAAACTGCTGGACTACAAAGTGTAAACTAAGGAATTGACGAAATCCAAATCCTATTAATAATGTTCGTCCTGAAATGACTGTGTTGCTGGATGTAATAATGCTTTTCAGACTTTTTTAAAACAAAAACCCAAAATGTGTATTAAAAACTGATCCGGAATTTGGGAATTTTTTAAAAATATTTCTACGTAGTCAGTCCTAAGACGATTCATGATCAAATGACAAATTTTATTAAGAATTATAAAAGCTAAATGTTTTCGAGATCTTAAATAGCTGTTACCTGAAATAATATCATTCTTTCAACTAGTAATAATTCATAATCTACGTTTCCAAAACGATTGCACAAAAATATACTCAGACTCTATAACAAAAAGGAGTGCAAAAAAGACCTATAAGAGTAACGACTTTTATCAAATAATTTACTATTTCTCTAAACAGATAAAACATGTGTTGAGTTAGGACAGAGTACATAATGATTTTGGATTTCATTTCTCGTGTCTTACCATCATGAAATTGTTCGGCAGAATTTCCCTCTTGTTTCTTTTTACGTATTTGCTCCGTAAAATGAGAAATTAAAGCATCAATCATAGCAGCTTGCTTAGAAAAAACTTGAACAAGCTTAGATATTTGCATTCCATTTTCAATAGCGTCAAACTACAAAAGAATTAAATTACCATTTATTATAAATTAATTGTATTATTTGTAAATTTAATTTAAAGTACAAACCTGCAAAAATATGCATGTAAGACATTCCAAATCCTCACTAGCACTTGGCTTCGCAAAATCCCAGGACATATCTTCATATCGAAGTCCCAATAAAAGTGTCTACGTATGTTAGGAAAAAAACCATTAATTCAAGTAAAAGAGCTGTAGTCGAACTATGAATAATGTATGCAATTACAAGTGCTCTCTAAACTTTTTTTTTTGAAAAGAAAGATTACATTTAAGATTAATAAATGCCCGAGAGCTCGACCAGAGACTAGCATAAGACAAAAACTAAATTATACTTCTATTTATTAAATCAGCCAATCTAATTTATTATAATAAATAAAAAAAAAGCTTTATATTCACCTCGACCTTGGTTTATATAGTGTTCTTATGTCATTGGAAAAAGGGTACCTCAATTTTGGTCAGTTTTTTTTAAAGCACAGAAGCAAGTATCTCTGACTATATAAAAGTGCATAAATTTTGTCCGTCTGTCTGGAACAATTTTCTCCTAGAGTATTAAAGCTACAGTGCTAAATTTTGCACAAAGGCTGCATTCTACTCCAGGCATTCCAAATCTCGGAATTATCCGGATCGGCCGACTATATCATATAGGTCCTATTATATACCAAAACTGGGCAAGTGTCTGTTAATGAAAAAATCGATTTTATATCTTTATATCTAATGGCGGCGGCGAACATTGGGAATACTATTTGTTGTTGAGTATAAATTCTGTTATATTTATAATACATGTTCCTTTTTAATACATGTTCGTATAGAGCTTTCATAGAGTTTAAGCAACTCCTATAGTTGAAGCATGCACTACTCATATAATTAAGGATGCCACCTTCTGTAACATGTATATATATGTTTCTTGTGTACACGGACATAATCCGAAAATTGGAATACCTATCATAAGTACTTACGTTTTCAAAGCAGTCTATAATAAACACTCCTCTTTCGTTAACTGCAATTAATACTTCCATATCCGTATGGTTAACTAATGACATAATTCCTCTTATAGGTTGTTCCATTTGTCCATGAAAAAATGCTGCTCTGTAATTTATAAATATTAAAAGTGAGTTGAAATGCGTACAACAATGTATTAAATCTATATTTATCAAGTAAAAACGCTCTAGTCGGGACTGTCCGAATACGAGGTCCCCTGAACCTCTATTCGAGTTTGCATTTTTACATACATACTGAAAGATATGAATGCAACAGTAAAACAAAAATTTGTTTTTGAACAATAAATGCTGACAGCAGCGCGATCTGAACCTGCGACTCATCGCCTGCAACCCACCGTCTCTAACTATACCACCACACTCTTCAATTTGATCTCAGTGACAAAGACGCCACTAAAGTAGCGACGGCGAGAATTACAATAAAACTGAAATTACAGGGACCGTAATCATTATAAGTTATATTATAAAAATCACATGTTAATGATAATCATTATTTTAGAGTAATTAATATAACTTAAGACATAATTATTATTTTTGATCAAAAAAAATAAAAATCAAAAATAATGATTAAAAATGATTTTTATTTTTTTCGCTCTAAATAAAACTCAACATCAATCGACGGCTTTTTTGTTAGACTTTTCATCAATATTATTTCAGATCCTTATAGAGGGGTGACAAAGCTACCCCCGACCTAAAAATTTATTTACCCTTGCAAAAAGGGGGAGTGGCAAATAGCTATACACTGTATCTTCTAAAATTTTACATTTAGAGACTCTACTATACACATGCACACAAATACACACGCACACATTTGGAGTTAAGGTATATCGTGGAAACACTTTTTCCCCGCAGACTAAGCTCCATCCAGGTGACAGATTCAATGCCACCCATCCGAAGACCATCCAGTCCGATTGATACAGTAACTGTAGACGAAATCCTGAGTGTTGCTAGAAGCCTTAGGCCCAGCAAAGCGCCAGGCCCAGATGGCATCCCTAACTGCGCACTAAAGCTTGCTCTTGCCTTGCACCCAGGTGCATTTGCGGAGCTTTTTAACGAGTGCCTGAATCAGGAAACTTTCCCTGAGATCTGCAAAGTCCAGAGCCTGATACTTCTTCCCAAGGCAGATAAACCACCTGAAGAACCATCGTCCTATAGGCCAATCTGCTTTCTGGACAACATGGGAAAGGTGCTGGAGAAGTGATTCTGCTCCAGAATCGAAACAGCTATTGCTAACGCAGGTGACTTGTCACCGAATCAATTCGGCTTCCGCAAGGCCAAGTCAACTACGGATGCGTTGACTAAAGTAGTTGGCCTCGCAACTTCTGCCATCCAAGGCTCGAGATGGAAGCATGGAACGAAGCAGTACTGCATCATAGCGACGTTGGACGTAAAAAACGCATTCAACTCAGCCAGCTGGGACGGGATATTGGATGCTCTATGTCAATTCCGCATCCCTGAGTACCTCCGTGAGCTGGTAATGAGTTACTTTAGGGGGAGAACAATAGTTTTCAACTCTATTGATGGCCCCCAAACTTATGAAGTGACAGCCGGAGTACCCCAAGGATCAGTGCTGGGACCTCTCCTATGGAATGCTATGTATGACGGAGTCCTGCATCTAGAACTACCCGCAGTCACTCACATCATTGGAAACGGCCCACATTAAGATTGACAACACCACCATTGCTACAAAAAGAGCAACAAAATATCTTGGAGTCATGCTAGACACAAGAATGACGTTCTGTGAACATCTGGAGTATATCCATGAAAGCAGCTGGTTCTTGTAGAGTAATCTCAAGAATCATGCTGAACACACGGGGACCTAAGCAACAACGTCGCCATCTTCTGATGAGTGTTACGAGGTCCATCATTCTTTACGCTGTACCAGCCGATTATGTGCTATTCGAGTCGAGCGATGGCAAACAAAATGGGACCAGTCGTCAAAAGGGCGCTGGACACACACGTTTATCCCGGAATTGGCGCCGTGGATAAATCGTAAGTATGGAGAAATAAACTTTTATCTTTCGCAGATTCTAACTGGACACGGATGCTTCCGGAGTTACCTGCTCCGTTTCGGCCACGACAACACAGATGAGTGTTCCTGGTGTGGCGAAGGAATTGTGGAAGACGCAAACCACATCGTCTTCGAGTGTGGACGTTTCTCCGAAGAGAGGCGACAACTGGAGGAAGCCGTGGGCCGATCCATCAGAAAAAACAATCTCGTGTCGATCATGCTGGAATCCGAGGAAGCGTGGAGCTCAACCAGTGCCTTCGCGGCGCTGATCATGACGGAGCTCCGAAGGATCGAGAGGGTCAGACGACGAGCTGAGTAGGACTCAGGTGGCGCATAGCGCCTGCGAAGCATTGCTTTGCGGCCGTCCCGCAGGCATTTTCGCGCTACCGTTTCTGTATACTCATACTTTACATTGTAAGAAATAAAAAAAAAACGAATACAAAAAAAAAAAAACACACGCACACATATACACATGCACACACAAACAAGCACTCGCGCCGATTACTGCGCAGTTGATTTGAATGTATGTGCGCACACGTATAGAGCAAATGCTGTCTTGCTACCGCGTGTTTTTGTCAATTCACTAAATGTTTTCTTTAATAACTTCTATGTTACTGAACAGATTTTAATAGCATTTTCAGTATTGAATTCTTTCGGTTTATTGAAAATATTGGTTTATTTAAAAAATTATAAGAGATTAAATTGTTGCTTAAATAATTGTTTTTTGTTTTAATAAATTGATTTTGTAAAATGTGGAACCGGTATCCAAAATATAAAAAAATAAAAAGGGTACTTTATTTACAAGCAGCTAAATGCAAAATTTGGTGACTGTAGCTAAAAAGATGTAAAATATATATTTAAAAAAACTGAACCTTGATAACGTTTTTAATCCATGTCAGTAAAACAGAAAAAGTTATCGAATATCTAAAACAAACTCGTGTAGTTAAGCAGAGCGATGACAGAATATAGCATAATGTAAAGTACTGTATATGTTCAAGTGTGTAAAAGTTATGAGATATCAATGGTTATAATGATCTATGAGGTCGGAACTGTTCTCTGTTCCATGAAGTCCAAGGTAGTCCAAGAACTATGAAGATCCATTAATGCCTAAGCCCATGTCTAATGTCTTTCTTCGTTCTATTATGTTTCACCAATGTGCCAGATTATTATCTAATAATTTGCATTTTGGAATACTAGTGTCCGAACTCAAATTAGTTCAGTTCCAATTCAATATTTGGCAGACAGCACGACATGTTGTCGCTTGCTTGCAATATTACTTAAGTAAACTCATTTTTGGCGGACCGCACGACTTTTAATTGTTATTGTTATCTGGCTGATCGCACGACACCTTGGTCGCTTGCACACATTGTATATATATATAACTCCATAAAGATAGAACATTTACAAAGCCAACGAAAAAGCTCGTTGATTCAATTATTTATTTTTTTATTTATTTAAAAAATGTTGACTAAAGGTGTATCAACGGAAAGTAAAAAGTATGTATGTATATATAAGTAAAAATTAGATCTAACATGGAATAATAATGTAGTCAGTCATATTATAGGGCTATATCAATCAAAAGTTTTTGTTAATAAAAAACTTAAACAAAATTAGTATAATGAAATTAGTAATGTAAGTAAATAGAAATCACTAATAACGATGCCCCTACTCATAGCTTAGGTACTGTCAGTGATTTACCGAAGTTGATCTGAAAGCAAGGGTTTTGTTAAGGGACGAAAGAGTTCAAAGGAGATGACGCTCCAAAAAATAATTGTAATTATGGCAGAAGACATGAAACGAATTGTGCAAAGAATAATCTGTTGTGTTAAATGTTAGTTAAATGCAAGGGGCGAAAGTACCTGGTTGGTCTCCCAGGAATATAGAACTTGAGACGCCTAAAAAGAAAGATTACACCAAGTTGCGAAGTTCTACGGTTGATAAGTGATGGAAGATCAAGGATCAAAAGCCTACTGGTGTAAGATGGCAAACTTAGAACGGGGTCCCAATTCAATCCACGTAAAGTAAAGATTAAAACAGTTTGACGTAGAAGAAATAATAAATTGGGACAAAGCTAATTCTAATGTAGGATGGTGGTTATCGTACGGAACAGACAGTGGAGAAGATCTAGAAACATCAACAATGGAGTTATCATTAATGACTACAAGATCAAGTAGTCGGTTCAAATAATTTGAGACTGAGTTCATTTAAAACAAAGAAAGGTCAAAAATTCCATAAAAAAAATCATTTTGAGTTGATGGAGTAAAATAATTTGATTCAAAAAATAAAGACCAAGTAGTACCAACTCCACAAATAAGTCAGTATCTTGAACAAATTCGAAGACTTTTTTAATACAGTTTAGATAATTAATATAAACATGTATGTCAGAAGAGGAGGCAATGTACGAGCATGTTGGCAAAGTAACTTTAACAACAACAATCTCAGCATGACGGGCCGAACGATCAAGTCTATTAGCAGTGAAGTTACTTGAAAAAATTTCACTGTTATAGATTGAGGGATTTAACCACGTTTCTGTAAAGGCTATAATGTCATTTTGTTAATAAAAGCTCTTTAAAAACTTTCTTTTACTCATAAGTCCTTTAACATTTTGATAAATGATAGAGAACTGATTAGGAGTGTAATCTAGTTTCTTAGTACCTTATTTAAGGTAGTTGGTACCGCTACAGTTTTGATCAACGACTTGACTACAGCTGCATTTTTGCTATTTAGCACGCAAAGAAAGTCAAGTCCGATTTGGTCTGACAATGCCACAAACTTTGTTGTCCCAATGAGCTTCAGGAGTTAAGGCATATATTCCTATCAGATGCTCATCAAAATGCAGTAAGAGATGATTTCTGCGTAAGTAAGGGATAAATGGCGCTGCATCCCTCCACGGTCCCCCCTTCGGTGGATAATGGGCAGCCGCAGTGAAGACCGCCAAGTATCTCTTTTACCGATCTGTTGGACTCGCCATCCTTGCAAATAATGAACTGCGCACACTGGCTGCCACATCACTGCTGTCATTAATTCAAGGCCCTCAGTTTCAATTTCAGAAAATTCAGCAGACAGACGTATTGACCCTACATCTTTAAGCGAGCATGACGCAGCGAAACTATACTTCAATCGATTGGATGGGTGGCAATGCATGAGCTATCTTCAGCAGGTGTTCAGGTCGCGTTTGCAAGAGTACTTAATGCTTCTTCAGCCACGATCGAAATGGTCAACTTCTCAACCTGGGATGACGATCAACGATGTTGTTCTCATTAAGGCTGAGAATCTGCCGCCGCTGTGGATCTTATCCCTGGAAAGTATGCCGTCGCCTAGACTAGACTTTGTAGAAGACACAGTAATTATCGCCCCTAAGAGGCGGATCTAAATGATTTTTAGTCAATCAATTTGAGCAAATATATATTTATTCATGAGACGGACAAATGGAGGAACAGACAAACAGAATCAGCTCGTCCTACTGATGAAGAATATATATACTTTATATAGTCGGAGTTTCTTCCTTATATGCTTATGAAAAAATTAATGTTATCTTAATGCATATTAGTGCAAAGGTTAGTAATATGAATAAAATGAAAACGAAAATAATACAATTGAAACAAGTAAAACTGTTTTAGTCGTAAAGCCTCTACATGAAGATACCATAAACTGTGCGTCGAGCTGATATTGCAAACGTTTCAAAATCTTTATAAGAACAACACCGGAATGCAAGCAGAAATGAATTCGTTTGTAGACATTTCCATACACTCAAAATTTCTGCAGAGTTTTAAATAGTATCTGACAAATGAAAACAAGTAAGAACGTTGCAGTTAGGTGCCTCCGGTGAAAAGACTCCCTACTTTAATCAAATATCAGTACAGGGTATCAACAGTAATCAAACTTCAAAAGTTGGTTACCCAATTTTCGACGCCCCAGGAGGTGTGTGTCAATGATTTATTGTCAATCTAAGGAGGACGGGAACAGTTACTTATATGTCATATTAGGGGGCTCTAGCTCTAAAACTGTAAAAGATATAGTTTACCTGTCCCAATTCTTAAATGGCAATTTTGGCGAAAATAATTGCGTTTACGTCAAAAAAGATATAGCTATATAAATTTTTCTTCGATCTTCAAAAAAAGTCAAATGTACCCTATTGCCAAATTTGGATGATCTAGCCCTAAAACTGTAGAAGATACAGCTTTACATTATTTGCCATGCCCTCAATGGGCGTAGCTATATATACAATACTCTTTTGTCTAGTGGTGAAACCACTATTCTTTGACTGCAATATTAGCGAAAATAATAGAGTTTACGTCTAAAAATATATAGTTATTACCGATTTGCCACATTACATTTACATTTTACATTTTTAATCGATCTTTAGAGGAGGTCAACAGCAAGCTGAGTATATATTCAAAATTTCAAGTCTCTAGCTTCAAAAGTGTCCAAATGCTACGCGTTCATGCAGACAGACGGACGAGTAACAAGACGGACATTGCACCGAACCAATATACTCTCTTCACTTCGGGAACGAGTATAAAAATATGCACATTATAACAATAGTTTAAAAAATAACGACTCACCCGTAAAATGGCAATGCCCAGCAAAACTCCAAATATTTGCGCATTAATTTCCTGGTTGTGGCGGTCTGTGGCACTCTCTTGAATTGTTCCAAAAGCCTAATTTCTGCAGAATTCTTCTGGCTTATTGGCAACCACAACCAATTTGAGCTTTTAGCAACATGTTTGGGCAGAAATCTTGATTGGTTTTCTCTAAAAAGCGTATAGCTTATATAAAGCTTTAAGTAATATTTAATTTCGTATCTTACCTAAAAAAGCCAACAGTGTGTGTGTGAGGGTTGTATGGACCCAGTTCAATTCTGGCTTGAATACCACCTAACATGAGCGAATGCACCGGCTCCATAATATATCTTCCAGTTAAGACGCAATGCTTTGCCTCTTCATAAAGCAGCTCTACAATCCGGTGATCCCTAATTTTGTTAACCTACTTTAGCTTTTTATTTTTTATAAAATTTGACCGAACTTACTTGATTTTCTCTTCATCCCGCTTAGAAAAAAATACATTCCGCTTTAGAACAATCATAGGTTCATCATATTTGCGTTCGATTGGATTACCATTGCTAAATTTTTCTAGAAGGCTAGCCCAGGCTACTCGGACAATATATGGACAATGATGAGCCTTCAATTGCATTTCCAATAGACTACTTGTCATCCATAGCCCGAAAATACTCTGAGCCAGCAGCTTATTGGAAATTCCCAATTCTTCGCATCCCAATGCAGCTGCTAGCATTACTTGCGAGGGGCACTGGGCCGTACCCTCTATCTCCATATGCACAGCAACCCTTGACATCAAATATACACATGTCGGAATGACCTAGTAAATTAATGAATTGTTCTTAAGTTTGTCTATAAGATTATACGCAGAAACGTACATTTTGTAGAGTGCGGGGGACTACCGAATTTGATTTCCCTGCACTTGTGTAGGCGGATGCGGTGTTTCCAGCAACCATTCGTTTTGATATCGTTGTATTCTGTTGAACATCATTGTTGTTGCACTTTTGTTGAACTGGTAAGTAATTTGTTAGAATACCTACAAATAAAAAAAAGCTTCAGATATGTTCAATCTTTCTTTAAGATTTAATTTAATTACCAGATGAACTACGAACTCCTGTCAGTGGCCCAAGGGAATTGCCATTACTTATGATATTACCACTGAGGTCCGCAATATGCAGACCACTGTGACAAGTATCGTTTGCTGACATAGACATCGCAGAACTCATTTGTGCTGCAGACATACACTCATTCTCATTTCGACTCGCACTCACAACACTAGACACGCTGGCAGAAGAAGCAAATGTGCTTCCCACAGCTGTCTGGATCTGAGCCGTTGTCACCACACGATGCACAGTATACATTACAGGCGGAACAGGCACATTGACGGGAACTAAAGACACTGGTGTTTGTGAGCTCATTTGCTCACATGGTGCCATATTGGCATTGTTCATATGCGTTTGAGTAGCGGCAACAACGCGTCCATTTCCAGTGGGATTTGAATAGACAGCACAATCAACTGCATCATCCAATGTCTCTAGCACTGAATTCGGACTGCATGCAGTCGTTTGTTGGTTATTTTGCAATTGATGGCTGTGAGAGTTTTGATTTATGTGCTGCATTTGATGCTGAACGTGTTGATGATTTTGTGTTAACTGCGGCATTTGGTGATGGGAGGGGGCATTACTTTCATTACTGCATTTCATATTATTTCCCAAATAATAGTCGTCCCGGCACTTCACATCCGTGGTGTTGTAGTAGAGGCGTGAACTGCTAAGTGAATAAAAAGAAAACTGATTTTACAATTTGTTATATGTAGAATCAAGTATTAGACTTACTGGTAGTCCTGGGATGCTGTCTTTTTCCGATTATATTGCAATGTGCCCAAAGGAACAGTCATTATATTTATATAATTGCCAGCACTATTCGAATTATTATTACATTGACTACTGTTATTGCAGTTGGAAAATGCGTAAGGGCTGCCCATGCTTCTGTTTCCGATTTGAGACTTACTATTTCCCGTTTTCGAAGTCACATCCCTTGAATTGTATCCCGATTCCGAATGACTTGAACTGCATGCTACATATTCCTGACCAACATTGCTCTCATAGCACACTTTATTCATGGGCTGTTGAGAAACTGTTGATGAGCACAAATTGTGTTGCGCTCCACTTCGGCAATAATATTGATTCGTCTCCATATTGTCATAATCTATAATTAAATCAACCGAATTTTAAAAAACTTTATCTAAGTATGAAGTTTAAATAAATAAAATAAAATAATCCTTTTCTATGGGTTTATACTTTAGATGATAGCCCATCAAATTGTTGTCCATTCAAATCGATCCAACCTTAGTTTCATTAGAATTTCATTTAATCATTAAATTAGCAGAACTTTAACTTCTCTTACATATGTATGTAGATATCCCCAATGAGGAACAAATTTGAAGATTATCAAGAAGTAAACTTAAGCATTATAAAATACTATAATATACATACATACAGTATAAACTAAATGATACATATTTGGTAGAAAGATATTACTATGATTAAAGGTACTAGATATATATATATATATATATATAATATATATATATATGTATATATATATGATGTATATATATTTATTTTTAAGTAACCTTGATTTTAATTAAACTAAAATTCCATCGTCTAGTACCTTTAAACATAGTAATATCTTTCTACCAAATATGTATAATTTAGTTTATACTATAATTTTTAAGTTTACTTCTTGAATACATATACATATACATCACAATAAACGCAAAAAAAATGACAATCTTATTTCGGTTTGTCTCTGTAATTCTGAAACAGAAAAGGCTAACCTGGAGTCGATAGCAAAATAAGTTGATGATAGAATCGGGAGATTCGTGAAATGGAGACTTCTTATTATGACTACAGATTATGAAAATATACTATAATTTAAAAAGTTAAGCAAGTACGGATTTACTTTGGCAAACGAACTGCAAGAGAAGTTTTTTTTTCAAGAAATCAAAGTTCTCAATAAATAAAATTGAAAATAAAGGATTTTGGTTTTAAATTATGATATTTTTAGTTCAGTCTCAACCATAACAATTAATCTCAATATTGATTATATAGAACGGAACGAACTAATTGAGTTGACATCAATTTTAATAAGATCTATGCAAATAAAGGGAATTACTATATATGATTTAAAAAACAAATTGATATTATTGTGATATAAAAATACATATAGTATATGACATGCTTTAAGGCTTGTAATAAATCCTTCCATTACGCCGTGTTTTGTATAATAATTTCTGAGTTGTAAGCCTTTTTGGCTTTCAGACAACACAAAGTCATAGCAGTATGTCCTTTAACAAAAATAATAATTTGCACAACAATTTTTGTTGAAAATATATTCGTATTATTTACGATTCTTTTTGAACACAGAGAACTTATTGACAAGAGAGGGAAGCGTGACCTTTTTTATGGCCTCCATAAATAATATATTCTCCATCAGGCCGATAAAAAAGTCCATTTAGCCATGTCTCGGAAACAAGAAATTAAAAACCCTTGAAGTTTAATACGTATACCCGGAATGTTAATGTATGTCAATTCTACTTGAAACAATGAGTGATACAGAACCAACAATTGCAAGGCACTATTCGGGAATGCCCGACTGGGAGATATCATGAACAGCTGTTTCCAGCATTATAGCTTTTTGTTATCTTCTTCTTCGGAAATAAAAAAGAGCATCCGTTATTGACTAACTTTATTGTTTATTATTCAATCCAAATACATTTTCCGGGGTATAAATAAGGCTCCATAATGTGAAACTATTCTCAATATTCAAAATAAAGCTTTTTCGTTTTTTCCAAAACATAGAAGTGAAACAGTGTTGTAGAAGAAGACGATACAGTAAATTAGCCAACACAATTTATGAATTTAGATATACCAGAAATGCCCCACACAATCTTCGGTCAAAAATTTGTTTATCGTTATTCTATTACTTAATTTAAATCCACCGAGACTATGCAATGGCACACGTTTGATCATCAAAAGAATTACCGGAAGTGTTATTGAAGCAACCATTTTAAATGGAAGATTTAAAGGAGAAATTGTCCTGTTGCCACGTATCCCAATTATACCGTCCGATACCACAATATCGTTCAAAAGCCTTCAATACTCTGTTCGATTAGCATTCGCAATCACCATTAATAAATCTCAAGGCCATGTTTCCATGTTTCTCTCATGGCCAATTATATATTGCTTGCTCATGTATTGGTAATCCATCATATTTATTCATATTAGCAAAAGATATATTAACTAAAACTAGAGGGATAGGCTAATTTCGGCCATGGCGAAGTTTGGTAATACCCTTGCAATTGCAAAGGATATAGATACAGTTTTTTCTGATTTGCCACGCCCCCAACAATTGTATATATATAATTTTTGGGCAATCTATTGAGCAGGGCAACAGTAGCCTATAAATCAAATTTTGAAGCTGTACCTATAAGACTTTGAAAGACATAGTTTTCTCCGATTTGCCACGCCCCCAAGAGGCGGATATATATCATTTTTATAATTATGTCGAAACGGTCAAGCCTAACGTCTGTGTCAATTTATGGAACTCTAGGTGTAAAATTGTAGAAGATATAGTTTTTTCCGATTTGCCACGCTCCTAATGGGCGTAGATATATATTCTTTGACTTTTTTTCTAGGGGTGGTTGACACAAATATATGTTTTAAGTTTTAAGTCTCTGACTTTAACAGCATCAAAAATATTGAATGATTTTACCCGATTTGCCATGGTCGGAGATGCTTCCTTCTCTGCGTTGAAAACTTTTGACCAAAATTAATATACCCTTTTTGCAAGGGTATAAAAATGAATAATCTTACCAACGACTAGTATACCCCTTTATGCCATTTTATCTGCGAACACGTCAAAGATTACTTTATCAATAAACTTGATAAATTATTCAAATACAATCGGGGTGGTATACAAGAGTATATATTCCTAATCGCAGTTATTAGACTGCAATATTGACGAAAATTACAGCATTTTTATTATAAAAGATATAGTATTTCCCGAGTTGCCACGCCCCTAGTTGGCGTATCGAAAAATACTTAAACAATGTCTGACACACGAGTATATGTTACAAATTTCAAGTCTCTAGCTTCAAATGTGTCCAGCTGCACCTGTTCATACAAACAGACGGACAGACAGCAAGCCGCACCATGCACAAAACCCACAACTCTTTTAAAATAATGAATTTAAGTATATTTGCCGAGTCCAAGCCGCGTTTACTTATGGGATGCAGAATTCAATCAATATTCGTACATATATTCGCAAATTTTTGCGAAATTTTTCTACACATGCTGAAAGATTTTTACATGTATGTATGCATACATACTTATGTATCTGTAAACATGAGAGTGTGTAGTACATTAGTATATATACCTACAGTCGTTAGCAAACATTCTTGAATGACTAAGAACAAGAATATATACAGAATACATATATATATATATTACTTAATATTATTTGTATGTATATAATAGTGCTTTGCAGACTTTTGTAAATATCTATATTTGTATAAGGTAAACAAACATATAAGATAAATATACAATTTTTATATTTTTGTTTTAATAAAAATAAAAGTCATATACATACATACATATATGTAACATCCTTTTTAGCTTAAACTTATTTGTATATGTATATATATATATATACATACAAATAAGTTTATATGTATATATATATATATATATATATACAAATAAGTTTAAGCTAAAAAGGATGTTACATATATGTATGTATGTATATGACTTTTATTTTTATTAAATCAAAAATATAAAAATTGTATATTTATCTTATATGTCTGTTTACCTTATACAAATATAGATATTTGCAAAAGTCTGCAAAGCACAAAATCCAAAAATATCATTGCAACATTTTTTCACTCATATTACGATGTTTATGGTACGCAAAATCATCTTTTTACCTCAAATGCCATTTAGGTGGTATCAGTTTATGTCTCGATTTCTTCCAAAAAACATAGTTTTGTTTTCTTGAACCGCCAGTTAAGTGTTTTCATTTATTGAACAAATGAGAAAAGACATTCAGCACTAAAACGTACACAATACATTTTGTATACTAGAACAATATCCAGTAAACAAATACATGCATACTTTGATTCCACATTCGTATGCGCTTACCTATCGTTAACTAGCGCATGCGCACATATATAACATTAACTGGTGTCTTATTCGATAACAGTAACTATGGAACGAAAAGCCCATTCATATGCTGCAACGAAGTCTTGACATACTTCATTATATTTGTAATATAATATAGGAATAATGTTTTTAAGCTAATATAGGGTTAGTAGACTATTAACGCTAGAGTCACCGACATACTTCATTATATTTGTAATATAATATAGGAATAATGTTTTTAAGCTCTTATAGGATTAGTAGACTATTAAAAATGTAGTAAGTTTCTCAAGTTATGTTGGGAATCATTCAGTTTTTTCGTCTTAAGATCAGGTGGTTGTGTTAGAAGTTATAGCTATACACCAAAATTTTAGACATTACTAATTAAAAAGTTGTTTTTGTTTTGTATCTGATATTTATGCACTGAAAATTTCTATAAAGATACATCATCTAGAGGTACAACATTTAATAATCTGGCCTTGGAAATTGTGAACCGGAAATCTCATATTTTAATATAAACTGCATAAGAAACAAATACAAAAATTGTATAGTCAATGTTTATTGACCTCTTCTTTTTATACACAATTTTGAAGGTTCTAAAACTCTAAAACTATATAAATATATAGTTTTATATAAATATATAGTTTTACCCGATTTGCAACAGCCCCAAAAGCCGAAGTTTTATATAGTATATATACTATATCTTTTAGTGTGGGACTGCGATTTATGAGTATATATTCCAAATTTCAAGTTTAAAACTTCAATAACGCCGAAGTTATCCCACTAAAACATTTCTTAAAACGCATCTGTCCTATAGGAGCTATAGGATATATTCGTCCGATCCGGATGATTCCCAAATATACAATGCCTGCAGCAGACTGGAGCCTTTGTGCAAAATTTCAGCTCTGGAGCTTAAGCATAAGTAAGAAACTGAACATAAAAACGAAACAACAAAAAACCAAATATTGATGAACGATAATTACAATAATTAAAATTAGAAATCTCTAGCTTTGATAGATTACGCGATCGCTGCTTCGTACTTTTCATTTCATTTCATTTTTGTGCGAGAGGTCCCACTCAACTTCGTATTTGTTCGGGTACCTGACTCTCTCGCGCTCTTTACTACGCAGTGGGAATTCACAGTTTTAAAGTTCCACAATACGCAATTATTTTTCCTATTCCTGAGCGTTCTACCAGTGGAGGACCAGATTGCACTCATTTCCAGCCGCTACAATGAAAGGATGAAAGTACACAAAAACCGACTCGCATGATAACTGCCCGGCTCTCGCCCCATAAGGAGATTAAAAAGGCGTCAGTTTTTGAATCTTCTCCCCATTCGCTAGGTTTAAGTAGTTATAATTAGATTAACTCAAAATGTTTATGTTAAGTAATTCACTAACTAAACCGTCCGATACAATATCATGAAAATAGGATGATTAGGATAAGCAGCAATGAAAGCATCCTTATTAAAAATTAAAAAAATAAAAAAAAAATATATATTATTATATATATATATATATTATATTATATACATACATATGTATATATCACATTTTTTACTCATTTTCCATATATGTACATATATACTTTATCTTTATTTATACCTTATCTCTAATTCTATCAGCAACCAAAAATTATAGGATACTAAAACAATTCTTACATCTGATTCACCTATGGGAGCTATAGTATGTAGCTGTCAAACTAATATACTATTTTTGTAAGGGTATAGTCAAAACGCCACCGTTTTTGAAGCTTCACCCCATTCCAAAGGTATAAGTAATTATTGCTTTAAGATGCAATATTTCAGATCTTTCGTACCCTGTTAATTGAATATATTCTTAATGAAGACGACAAACTGAGTAAATCTTTTCATGTCCGCCTTTCCGTCTGTGTGGACGCAGAAATTTCAAAAACTACTAAAGCTAGATATTTGAAATTTTAAATATAAATTCTTTAATACCATACGCAATACAAGTTAAATATTTTTTTACCACCAAAACAAAAAAATGTATTTCAAATAGTAGAGACTTGAACTTGTGCAAATGCTTACATTTGGAGATCAATATGTGATAATTTAAAAAAAAAAATAATACATCTAGAACGTACGTTATTTAACAAAATATTTCTCATAGTAATAAAGTACGCCTTAATCAGCGAGCGTGCTTGTATGTGTGTGCACGCAGAGGTTCATATGAATAGACATCTTTTGTAAGGTAGATTGTTTGAAACACCACCTCGGACTTAGTTCACGAGATCTTCTAGTCGGACAGTCAAGAGTATAGCGCTTTTACTTATTATTTTTTATTTAATAAACCCATAAAAAAATGGGTAAGCAGTATATATCTATAGTTACGAAAGCAACTTTTATTAAAGCTAGAAAAGTTACATAAGTTCCTTAGAGAAATACAAGAATTATTCCATACACAATAAATCACCATTTATTTCTTTGCTGTTTTAACAATAGTACATTGCTCAAAATGTACAACAAAAGTATAGCACAGATATGGGCGTCGGGATCGGGAAAGAACAGAATAAAAATATTGAGGAGGAAATTATTTCTTATATAAATCATGTTAAATTTAAGAGAAGTTCAAATATTTTATTATTTTGACAACAATGCAATGAATTGCCATTGTTAAAAATTCTTAATAGGCAAGTACTTGCTGTTCCAACATCTTCGACAACGAGTGAGAGGGTGTATTCTACTTCTAGTAGAATTTTGGAAGAAAGAAGAACACATCTTAGAGAAGAAAATGTTGTGAAAATATTATTTTTAAATAAAAAATTGTATCTATAATAAGTGTTCTAAATGTTAAACAAAAATTTCTGGCAATGTCGGAATGGGTCGGGAACGAATTTAATTCCCGATCCCATCTCTATCATGGCATATTTTATTATAATAATTAATTTATATTATTTTTATAAGTATGAAAATAACTTGCAATTTCGCATTATGTAATTATTGGAAAAATGTTTACTTTCGTAGCTTTTGTAACTGAGGTGCCGAAATTTTTACTTTTCCTGGTATATTCCGTGCAAGTGATTCTTCTTTTATACTTTTCAATAAATCTTTTTCACGATTACTGCAGGCTTTGTCCTTCGAAAACATATTAAGTGCCAATTTTGATGCTTTTCCACGTTTTCCGGTACCAGGTGTAAGCTTTACTTTGAACCTGTAAGAATATTGTTTGAAAGTTAAGAAAAAGAATTTCAATTGATATAAATATTAAAAAACAAGTAAGAACGTTACAGCCGGACTACCGACTGCATTTATTCTCGTTCACGGTGAAAAGACAGCCTAATTAATTAAACAAGATCAGAAAGGGAGATCAACAATAATCTAACTCCAAAATTTGGTTACCCAAGCATTAAAGCTATGGAAGATATAATTTTCCGATTTGGTACGCCCCCAGGAAGAGTAGGTAAATGATTTTAAGTCAATTTAAGGAGGAAGGAAACAGTAACTTATATGTCAAAATTTGGAAACTATAGCTCTAAAACTGTAGAAGATACAGTTTGACCTGATTTGCTACGCCCCAATCAGAAAATTGAAGCGTTTAGATCTGAAAAGATACAACTATTCCCTATTTTATCTTTAGAGGAGGTCAACAGTAAAATTCTTGCCAAATTTCGATGTTCTAGCTCAAAAACTGTAAGAAATACAGTCTTATCCGATTTGCCACGCCTTTATGTGCGAACCATATCTTTTTCTGTAAGTGTGGGACACACAAGTATATATATGCTAAATCCCAAATCTTAGACGGCAATATTAACACTGATTCTCGTCAGAATAGTGTGGTAGAAGGAATGGAATCTTTATTTGTAGATCTTCAACTTTTTTTTTTTAGATCTTCAACTTTAAGTAAAGCTCATCATATAGTATCGATACTTGCATTTTATTGTGACTTTTAATGATTTTTGGAAGATGGACAGTATGAATTTGAAGCTTCTCGAGCCAATCGCAGGTCTGCAGTACGTAAAATTCCTTTTTTGGTGCGGTATTTTATATTATAATTTGATGGTTTTTTAAGAAATTTGCATATAACTCTTGCCTGTCCTAACTTTTTAACTAATTTGACTTTACATTAGGTAACACTTCTTATAAGCATTTATTTTGCATTTTTCGACCGCAGTTAGTGTTTTAACGCAGCTCATAGTATTTTTTAAATACTTTAAACGTTTATGCGTGGACACAAAAATAATTGTATGGCTTGGAATTTTACTCAGAGTGATGAAATTCCATTTGTCCCTATTAAAGTGCATGCTAAAAAGTACACCATTTTAAGAATGCTCACAGAAAAATTGAAAATAAATGATAACGGTAAATTTTTGAGATCTCTCTTTTTCTCCATAATTTGACAATACTCTATTCGTCATAAAACAGCAAACAATATCAACAGTAGATTAAGAGAAAAATACAACGAAAAATATTCAAATTCTTGTCCCTATTCAAGTGCATGGCAGTATATAACTTTTTGATTTATCTTAAAAAGAGGTCAACAAGTCGCCAAATTTGTATGATGTAGCTCTAGAATTGTGAGAGATACCGTTTTATCCGATTTGCCACGCACACAATGGGCGTAGATACATACAGTATTTTTTTTGTGTTGGGGTAGTGTAGTATATATTTCAAATCCCATTTACAAAACCGATATTCTCATCATCATGAATCATGAAACAAGGAAGTAAGAACGAGTCGGTCGCATCCGACTGAATTATACTCCAAAAACAGCAAAATTTAATCAATTCGGATTTGCCCTAAATGGCGGAAAATATTATTCATAGATTTATCAGTAGAGGATACCAACATTGATATACATGCCAAATTGGGGGGTGCATGCGCTTAACAGTAGGAGATTACGTTTTGAACAATTGGTAGAGCAACTCAATTGTAAATTTTTAGAATTCTAGGTGTAAAAATGTAGATGCAGTATTTACCGAATTTGTCTCGCCCCTAATGGGTGTAGCTATATATACTACATATTTTTGTATGGAGGTTGGATACATGAGTATTTATTACAAGTCTGACACTTCATTAGCGCCAAAGTTTTTCCCTTTTAAAATAATTTTTACCCTATCTATTCCATGGGAGTAATAAGATATAGTCGACCGATTCGGATGATTTCGATTTATTCCATGCCTACAGTAAAAAGCAGCAAACAAACATCAAACGATGGCTTTGAAAGTCTAGGAGGTTGTGTTTATGTAGACTAGGCGGACAGACGTACAGATATCAAATCAGCTTGTCGTTCTGGTCAAGATGTGTATACTTTATATAGTCGGTGATGATAAAAATATACAAGAATATAAATCTACAAAAAAAATTCAAATAAACTAAGAAACAAGAGAGTAGAGTATTTATATCAAGACTCTAGCTGTAATATCGGCAAAATAACGTACGTCCGAATAAACATTGCTGAAAACCATATTTTTTTTTACTTTGTTATAATAGGGGCATTAAATGACTGAATGAAATTATCGACAATTGAAAAACTTAGCGCTTAATAAAATACATACTTATACTGTTGCAATGCTTGATACGGAGCTACAACTGGTATAGCGAATAACAGCTCATCATCATCAAATGGAACACCGGTAAGGCTATCTAGCAAATCGGTGTCTACGGTATTGGTACACTCGTCGGTTTCTTCAAGTTCAATTTGATTTTTTGGGATAGGTGTTTCTATTGTTTCTACTGGGAGTAGTTTTTTAACAGAATTAGGGTTCTCATCATCTTTGCCAGTATTAGCTTTCGGTTTGTCCTTTCCAGATGAATTGAGAATCATCATCCTTATTTGACGTTCCTCATCATCTTGATCTCGATATTTCAGCTTCATTTTCTTTAGCTTTCCTTTTTGCCGGCGTTTAACTTTCGAAGAATTTGTTTCAATTTCTGTCGAGCTATTATTAAGTCTCTCAATGTTTGCTTCTTCTGACCGTTCTTTGCATTCTCTACGTTTTTTTGTTGTTTGACTCTTCTTACGGGATGGTGCTGGTTTTATAATGACTGTTTCTTCATCATTTGTTAGATCATGGATTTGTTGGTCTACAGTGCTAGATTTTATTTCTTCACCCAACAACTCTGTTTTAACAGTTATTCTACCAGTATCATGTTCAACCTTTACTTCAGTATTTGGAAAGGCATCTATTGCACACTCACTGCTTGCTTCATAGACCTCCGTTATTTCATTAAGATCTGCAGACGTTATTTCTGACTGTTTAGTTGTATGTAGATCAATGATATCTTCTGTAGTTCGAATTTTCCGTTCCCCTGCATGGCGTTGTATGAAGCTATCTTCAAGTTTAAAAAGTAAGCTGAGGCCCATAATAAGATGGCAAGATGGTAAGAAATTTTTTTTTCCTCGAATCATGAAACTACCTGTGCCCAAATATTCTCCTGTTGGCGCAGTTTTACTAACTTGATCGCTGTAAACCCAATAAGAATTTGTTACAACCTTTGCATCCCAAGCCACGCTGTATGAAATGGCCATAGTGCCAGCTTCTAATAATGTTTTGGGTGGAATTTCTTCTCCAGTTGAGTTACGAATTATAACACTTGATGCACCTTGAATGTCAGCATGGACATATATATCCTTTGAGCGCATGTACCTTTAAAAGATAAGAACTTAATTTAAAGACAATAACTATATTTAAAAAAATAGTTATCTAGGACGAAGTTTCCGACCTGCAGTTTTTTAACATGCTTTCAAATATCAATAGCAAAACTATAATTCTTTAAGTGTGTGTAGTTTTTATTACAAAAAAACCAATACTCTTTTCAACCAGTATACAAATTATATACTCACCTTTTAACAATAAGTTCATTTTGCTGCGCATCTCTTCCTCCAATCACCAAGTAGTTCTCGGAACTCACAAACCAAAAAAACTTTTCGAACCAGAATACCTTTCGAGCCTTAGCTATATTTGATATAGTGCGTACTTCTTTTAAAGTTTGCTGTGTCTTACGCTCTGCTGACTTCAGCGCTTTCTGTGACGCGTCAATAGTTTTTTTCTCTTTGAGAGCTGCTGAGCGTTTCAAATCATAATATCGGCGAGCATTAGCCCATGCGGATAAGCCTAAATCAACATCTACTATATATGAATCATTATTGTCAACATCATTTTCTTCATTTGTATATTCGTTTCCACTATTATATGGATCGGTAAGCAATAATGATATGTGGTTGATTTCTAACTTTAATTGTTTTATTGAACTAGCAACAATATCACCATTGGCTTGGGCTTCTTTTACAAGCTCTTGTATGTCTGGCCACGACAACTGACTAGCGATGGCTGATTGAATTGCCAAAATAGCTTTATCCACTAAAATTTGATTGGATGTTATTAATTCTGCCTTTTTCTTATCATCATCTTGTACCTTGTTAAGTTCCTCCAAACGTTTTGTGTGATCGTTTTTGACATTAGATAGCTTTTTAAGAGCTTCTCTTTCTTGATGCAATGTTTTTATATCAATTTTTTGGGATTCTTGAGAAGAAAAAAACTCATCAGCAGCCTCCATAAATGTTTCATATTTCTTGCATGGGAAGTCTTTGTACTGAGAAAACATGTACGGATGAAATTCAATATTTCTATAAAAATAGTCTGTTTGATCAGTATTTGTAGGTTTTTCTTCTTTAACTTGAATTATAAATCCTTTACAGTTCCCCTTTTGTCCTAATGTCATTATATCACGAGCGTTCTATAAATAAACAATTGAGATATAAGACAAGAGTATATTTATATTATTATATTATATTTAAATAAATTAGGTCGCATCGATATCAATTTAATTTGATTTAAGTCCGTATTATTATGTGTTGTAAATGTAATGCACAAAAAAGAAATTCAGATCAAGATTATGCACAATATATTGATAATGTTATGTAATAAAGTCATATTTTCTGAAATTTAACAATTTTGTTGGATATTCGAATCAAAACAAGGGAGAGTCATAAAGCGAACAACTTTTTAACTAAAGTTAGTCATTCGAAACACATATTGTTTGATACAGACCTGCCAGTTTTCAAGATATTTGAACCAAAACTAAAAGAATGGACTAACCTCGTCCCTGCCGAAGTTGTGTAATACCTTTGCAAATTTAAAGAATATAGATATAGTTTCGCTTCGCCCCAAATCAATTGTAGAAGAGGTCAAGACTAACGTAATTGTTTATTTATGGGAGTCTAGTTGTAAAATTGTAGAAGATTTACTTTTTACTTTTTAAATTCAAGTCTCTGGCTTTAACAGCGCCCAAAAAATTAGACGATTTTTGTTAAACACTATATAGAGATTTAAGATTTGTTACGCCCCCAGAGGCCGTGGATCTATAACTTCTCCTCCAGGAGGATATTGCGATGATTGATACAGATGGACCGGCAGACAGGCAGACTTTGGTATACTAGCTTCACGTGCTGATCAAGAATATACACACTTTATATAGAAGCGAGATGCTTCCTTCTTTGCGTTGCAAACTTCTTGCCAAAATTAATAACCTTTTTTGAAAGGGTGCAAAAAAAATTATGGTTTTAACTATGGAATTGGCTACATATTGCTATTACGATTTTTAGCCTGCTTTATATGGATTTATATAATATCAATATAGATAATAATAATTCTGGTTAGTTCAGGGGGTTAACCAAATTAGAACATTTAGAACCTAAATCCTATACAAAGGGAAAATGGAAGATGCGCCATGGTTGTGTAAAGACCTCAGCACACGGTTGATTCCAGTTTTTATGCATGTGCGCATTAGAATTTGTGTTCAGAGCTCAACTAATTTGCTTCTATTTTTTTCAATTTGAGTTGGTGTAGTTAGCTATAATTTTATAGGCTGGACGAATGTCAACTCTTGTACGTTTAATAGATCAAATGTTTTAATACTTTAGGGCATAAAAAAAACATTTAGAAAACATTTGTAAATATTTTTACTAACCTTAATTGCCTTCATTAATGTTGGTAGATCGGTCGCCAAATCAAAAAATTTAATATCAGCTTTAGATAGTTGTTGATTTCTATTTTTTTTTCTTTGCTTTTTCGATGTTTCTGTTTGTAGTTCCTCCGCATCTACAGAACCCATTAAAACGTAATTTTCTATACCATGTTCAATTAGAACGTGTTCAATTACAGCTGGGCCACAGTCCAAAATTGGCATTAATATACGTTTCAAAGTTTCACCATTGTTTGAACCATCTATTACTTTACGCAGTTTTTCTTCCACCAGTTCATCGCTTCCAATTTTTGCTCGATCAACAGGATATTTTTCGCGCACGGCAAATTTTAAACTTTCTCCTTCCGTGTGAGGTCGTAATATGTAAAGTATTGTTCGCTCGTAATCAGTTAAAATAACATTTCCACGGTCATATAACTCTAAAAATACATGATAAGCAGCTTCTCCAATGCCAAATTGAAAATCCACAATTCTGTCTGCACCTAGTTGACTTATATGCTCAAGTCGCTTGTTTTTCAAATGTTTTCTTAGCTTCATGCTAAATCCCGAAGGCGCCACATTTTTTGGCCATTCGAATGCAGTCGTGTGAAACCGAGTACCAGATTCAATCAGCAGAGTAACCTTCTCCGACGCTCCGCCTCCTTGCAGCCGAAAAAGATACGTTTTATTGTCGATATCATATATCTGGTTCACACGTAAGCCAATTAATCTATAACAGAATATTAATAATACTTAATTTGTATGTCATATATCATAAAGCCAATATATCATAAAGCGAAGTCTATAATCTAATGGTTATAATTAGAGATGGGATCGGGAACGAAAATCATTCCTGACCCATCCCGTACCGAAATAATTTTCAATTTTCCCGCCCGATTGTTCCGACAAATTTTTACCATTTTTTCCGCGGGTCCCGACATTTTCCGAAATTTTTTTTTCAACATTTAGAACTCTTATGATAGATACAATTTTTTATTTAACTAGAGGGATGGGCTAATTTCGGCCATGCCAAAGTTTGGTAATACCCATGCAATTGTAACCGATATAAATATAGTTTTTTCTGATTTGCCACGCTCCCAACAATTGGATACACATATATAAATTTTAGGCAATCTATTAAGCTGGGCAACAGTAACCTATATATCAAATTTTGAAGCTGTACCAATAAGACTTTGGAAGATATAGTTTTCTCCGATTTGACACGCCCCCAAGATGCGGATATATATAGAATTTTTCATAATTTTGTCGAAACGGTGAAGTTTAACGTTTTTGACAATTTTTGGAACTCGAGGTGTACAATTGTAGAAGATATCGTTAACGGGCGTAGCTATATACTCTATATCTTTTTGTATTGGGGGGCAATTCAGGAGTATATATTCCAAATTTAAGGTCTCTGACTTTAATAACGTCGAAGTTATCCCACTAAAACATTTCTTAAAACCGATCTGTCCAATAGGAGCTATAAGACATAGTCGTCATTCGAACTCGACTACGAGAAAATATTCAGAACATTTTCTAGTCCGAGAAAAGTTCCACTATTGACCATTAAACACGCAGCTAAACGCATGAAGTTTGCTAAGCAACAGTCTAAATGGCCAGTGGAAAATTGGAGATACATATTGTGGACAGACAAGAGTAAAATCGTGTTATATGGAGGGACAGGCTGTCGTACTTTCGTTAGGAGACCACCAAATGAAGAAAACAGACCAATGTACACAAAAAAAAAACACGGGTATTCCAGCAGGACAATGACCCCCAGCCCACACGCAAAAAAACAAAACAAGTGGTTTGCGGAGAACACCATCAGCGTCATGGAATGGCCTCCAAAGTCTCCGGATCGCAATCCAATTAAGAATTAGTGGACTGACGTCAAAAAGGCAGTTCACACTTGCAATCCAACATCTAATGAAGCACTTTGGATGGTTGTAAAAGAAAGATGGGAGAGGATTCCTATTAACAGATGCCAGGATTTGGTGAGTTCCATGCCAAGGCGCTGTGCGGCCGTAATAGTAAATAAAGGATACTCAACCAAATATTAACACACTACTTAAATACCATAGTTTTGATTTAAAAGTACATTTGTTATAAATTTTTGTTTTCGCCATTGTGGTTGGATAGTGCTATTTTTGTTACCGCCTTATTTTGACTAAACTAACATCATAAGTGCACCATCAAAACACTTGCACTGAATCTGACTTCTAACTTCAAAGGTTTCCAAATGTTTAGCGTTCATACAGACAGCCGGACAGACATTGCACAAATCCAATATACTCTTTTCACTTCGTGAACGATTATAACGTATAAAAAACTGTTTGATTTGTAAGATATGATTGTTTTTTTACGGGATACTAAATGCAATCATTTTTTCAATTTGTATATATTACCTTTGAAGCTCTGCAACGCCACATATTATATCGAAGGAGTTAAACCGTGTTTTCATTGTTGATTTTATCACAGTCGTCAGTCAAACCTTAAAAAATGTTTTAAATTTTAATAAATATATTTATTGCAATAAAATTAAATATATATATCAACTTATATTGAACATTAAAAATTGATGTTATATTTCACTATAAATATACACTGCTCTCCACTTGAATAGGACACTCCCTAAGCCTGAGTTCATGCGTGACTAGGAATTACCCTACCGAGCTGCTGCTTCTACCTTACTACTAACTATACACCCACACGTATGCCCGTACGTCGCTTGACCAGCATGCTGCGATTTGGCACTGTGATTCTTCCCGAGCCTTATGGACAAAGCGTAAGTTTTATGGAAACCGAAAAAGTTATCGATTATAATTATAGCTGTTATAGGTTCTGAGACCGACGCGATCACACACACGGATAGTCAGACTGACTCAGCTGTTGGCACTAGAGACCCAACCCGTACCGAAATAATTTTTGATTTTCCCGCCCGATTGTCCCGACAAATTTTTCATTTTTGCCAAGGGTCCCGTCATTTCCCGAAATTTGTTTTCAACATTTAGAACTCTTATGGTAGATAAACTTTTATATTTAAAAATAGTTTTAAAAAATTTTCTTCTCTAAGATGTGTTTTCCTTTCTTCCAAAATTCTACTAGAAGTGGAATACTCCCTCTCACTCATTGCCGAAGATATTGTAATATCAAGTACTTGCCTAGCAATTAAATGTAACAATTGCATTGTTGTCAAAAAAAATAAAATATTTGAACTTCTCTTAAATTCAACATGATTTATATAAGAATTAATTTCCTTGTCAATATCAGTCTTTTGTTCTTTGATAAATACAAGTAATTTTATTAAATATTTATTGACATATCCGGACCGCCCCGGACTTTCTCAGAATCTTTCGCATCCCGCTCGATGCCAAAATTTTTTTCGGAACCCGTGGGATTCCCAAAAAATGTCCCTAAATGTTTGCAGATTCTTGTAAATATTACTTTGTTAATACTTAGCAATTTAATATGAACTCCTTATAGTTAATTAACAATAATGCAATGTACTTTAATTTAAAATTAAAATTAGATCTGTAGCATACTTGCTTTGGGAACAGTGGGCGATAGGGAGTCTCCTATTCAAGTGGCGAGAAGTGTATATTCATAAAGATATTCCCTATTTAACATACAAATATTTTTGTTCAAAATTATTAAGGATACCGTAAGTCCATTAATTTGTTAGAGATAATAAGAATATGATATTGTAATACGGCATATATACCTGTATATAAATATTTGCTGATAAGGTTTGTGCATAAAAGCACTTATCACTTCGTATCTATTAACACGTCAACACCTGTTAACGTGGTGCTATTTCGTTACAAAATTAATGTACCAATTTTTTTGTGAAACTGAGTTTTCCGAAATATAGTCCCTTGTTTGGATTTTTTTATATATATTTCACCGGTTATATACACATATACAATACAATATAATAAACAAATTTTGGCAATGATAAAGTGCCCTGACACATTTTAATGTCAAAAATTAGGTAACATTTTTAACGGCGTCATACAATTTCGAGTCCCGATTGCTAAATAAACGTAAATCTTTGTTCTTAAATATTGAGCACATTTCACCACTTTCTTTATTCGTTGGCAAAAACATTGTAACATTGTTAACATTGTTGCTAGTTTCTGATACGAGTCAATAAAACTACACATATACATATGTACATGTAGTTCAGTAAATATTTATGATAACTACTTACTGTAAAATTTTGCACAATATTTTATTGTTTTCCCATGCAGTAGGATAATATCCAATATATGTATGCACAAACATACATATGAACGTGGTTAGGCTCAGAGCTGAAATACCATCGATAGCGCTATCGATGAAAATAAGTATCAATATCGATCAAATCAGTGGTAAGTCTTCGTTTTAGCTTCCGTAGGTAAAGAACGTCCGAATCATTTGGGGGTGGTGTTTTTTCACTTAGTTTTTTACGAGGACTCCATTTCCGGCGGCGGAGGTTAACTTTTTTGTGTATTTTGTTAAATATAAGCAATTTAAAGTTGCCGATAACTGACTGGCGGCACGATTACGAACAGTCGTGCAGTTTCGATACCACTTTACGATGATTTTTTGTTTGATGTGGACTATCGTCAACTCTTCGAAATGAGCGAATAACAGATGTTCTTAATCGATGGAAAGAATTCAGAATCCAGTATTTTTATTTGGCGCATTTAGTATATTTTATTTAAAGGCAGCATAGCATATGTGTAAAATATTTATATGTAGAAAAAGTTTATTTAGTATTAAGTTAAATTTTAAATATACTGAAATTAAACATTTTATATTATTCATGGGTTTAAGAGAACAAATATATCAGAATATTTATGCATATTTCATACAGTCTAAACATCAAAATGCATTGGTAAAATAAATTATTAAGAATATATTTTTATAATTTATATAAATAAAAATAAAGGTTGACAGCACGTGACATTTGCTTGCTCGCATTTGTTTAATATTTAATTGTTCTTTGGCGGACAGCACGATATTTGGTCGCTTGCTCGCATTATCATAATTCATATTTGGCGGACAGCACGACACCTTGGTCGCTTGCTCGCATTTTTTAACTAACTATTGAGTGCTATATTTTTCTTGGCTGATCGCACGACATTCGGTCGCTTGCATACAGCGTTTAGTAGTAGCAATTGTTATCTTGCTGATCGCACGACACCTTGGTCGCTTGCACACAGGGTTAACATAATTCAATAAAGACATTAATTACAACAAAGTGATTTATAATTCAAATATAATATATGATTTATAGCTCAACACTGCTTTTAAATAAAATATACTAAATGCGATAAGTAAAAATACTGGATTCTGAATTCTTTTCATCGATTAAAGCATCTGTTATTCGCTCATCTCGAAGAGCTGGCGATAGTCCATATCTAACAAAAAAATCATCGTAAAGTGGTATCGAAGCTGCACGACTGTTCGTAATCGTGCCGCCGGTCGGTTATCGGCAACTTTAAATTGCTTATATTTAATAAAATACACAAAAAAGTTAACCTCCGCCGCCGGAAATGGAGTCCTCGTAAAAGACTAAGTGAAAAAAACACCACCCCCAAGTGATTCGGACGTTCTTTACCTAAAACGAAGATTTACCGCTAAAACGATGATTTACCGATTTACCAAATGAGACTTACCGATTTACCCATTATGATTTTCTATGCGATATATCGTATCGGTCGATATATAACAGTCAAGCATCGATATTATGTCAATCAGCTTAAGATGAGCATGGAAGGGAGTTCTGCGCTTGTCAATATTAATGTGTTATTTTTTGCAAAAAGTCGCGAGCTAGCAAAAACTGCACGCGCAGAATTAAATGTTAAGTCTGTTGTTAAAGCGGGTACCTTGCTTAATCAATTGATTGATAATTTCAACTTAAATACTATAAGAAACAATCTGATACTAGCACACAACGAAAACTATATTGAAAACCTGGAAGCAGAGATCTATTTACATAAAGGAGACGAAATTGCTGTGATTCCTCCCATAAGCGGAGGGTAACGAGCTTGAAAATAACCATGGACCACATTCAATTACAAAAAGATAAAATCGACGTAAATCGTATTCATCAACTAATAACTGATCAAGGTTGTGGTGCTTGTTCAGTTTTTGTGGGAACAACACGTGACAGTTTTGAAGGAAGAAAAGTATGATTATCTTTTTGTTCACGTTCTCAATGAGTATTTTAGTGAAGATAACTCATACTTAACACATTGTCATTTACAAATATTTGCAATTAAAGAGGTTATTCAATGGTTAAGTATTTTATTACATTGACTGCATAAAACACAGCAATAGGATTTGACATGCCTACGCATTGCGTACATATTAACAGACGAACGAATATTGCACAAAGCTAATATACCCTACTTTTCTTTTTTTTGCAAACAAAAATTTTCTAGAATCATCTTAAATTATGTATGTTTATATCAGCTAAGCAGCTACATGTATTTTCAGAGATTATTGATTGTGATTACTATTTTGGTAACTACTTTTGTATAGAAACGCTTCATGATAAGACATTATGTCCCCATAACACGTAAATCAACTTTGCTTCTTATCATTCATAACCTACTTCGATCGACATATCATTCTTTGCACCACATACAGAAAGCTTTTACCACTAACTTTACAACAAATAGATGGGACATATAGTACAAAGTTTTTCAGCCCACTTTTGTGCGGCACGGGCGAGCAAGAGTGTGTGCTAGTACGTCCTGAAAATTGTTCAAAAAACAAAAACAATCATTTAAAAATTAAACTTTTGTATGAGCATGGCAAAGACTTCGATTTTGATGCAATGATCTTCTCTCAGAAGGAAAGCGATAAGGACCTCTCGATATTCAAATTTTTCAGAACTTCTGCTTTTGTGTACATACATACATATGTATGTACGCATATGTATGTGTATAAATACATGTACAATTCGAGAGAGCGCTGAGAGTGAGCAACAACAATGTATTGTGTGCAACTCGCACATAAGCATATCAAGGTCGATCCCGCGCGAGCTCTCTGCTCTTTAAAACTGTTAAATCCCACTGCTTAGTGAAGCAATTTCTACAATTTCGACCCAGGCCTACGCACACATTCATAGACTAACAAGCCTGTGTGCAAGCCCAGCGCGTCCCATTCACACACATATCCAAATGCGTGTGTGAAGTCCCGCGATCAACAAATTCAAAATTTTCTGATTTTACAATTCCAACAGGTTCCAGAGCACACAATGATAAAAATGCTGTATAAGTAAATGGGCAAGCGAGAGTGTATGCTGGGACGTCGCAAAAATATATCTTAAGAGCGTCACACATTTGATGGCCTTGCAAAAAAATGGTCATAATAGCATGAGAATTTGAATTTAGCAATCGGACTTCCCGATATTGAAATTTGCAAATTTTTCTGCACTTCTGCTTGTGCGTATAAACTTTTCGATAGAGCGCTGAAAGTGAGCAATAGCAATGTATATTCTATATCTATGTAAAAATGCAAGCTCGAACAAATTTTCAGGTGATCTCGTAGTCAGGTAGTCAATACTAGTGCGTTTTTACTTATTTTAGGAAGGTTTTGTGGCGATCTGACAGTCAACGAATGTAGGCTGTCAATGTGGAATGTAGGCTATACGAATTCAGAAAGTGTTCACTAGAATAAAATGGAGTTTGTGTTGTAACTATCCGTTCTTTGCTTCTTGATTGCAGATTTATAAAGTTTCTGTTTGATAGGTAACTTAAAGTTTATTCGGTATGATTTTCAATATGTAATCAGACGAGGAGTTTGTTTTAGTGCTAAATCAATGCAAAATTATCCGATGGTAGTTTTTTATATGTATGTAGAATAATACAAGTTACAGAATATAATACAAACAAACGTCAAATTCTATCAGCATATTATATTAAGATATTCATTGACATCATATGTTTATTTAAAACAATAGCATAAGAAAAGATATATATACTAAAACTAAAATGCGAGACATATAAACATTAATTGTTTTCATAATAGGTGATATCATTGGAATATGAGGCCTATGAGAATATGGCCTTAAAAGAAATGAGTAAAATCTGCTCGGAGCTACGAGTTCGCTGGCCAACTCTCAAGCATATTGCGATATATCATCGGCTCGGAAGTGTTCCTGTAACCGAAGAAAGCGTAGTAATTGGAGTTTCTGCGCCTCATCGCGCAGCTGCCTTGGAATCAGTTAGTTTTGCTATAGATAAACTCAAGACCAGTGTGCCTATATGGAAAAAGGAAATTTATGAAAATGGTCAAATCGGAGAATGGAAGGCAAATTTGGAGTGCCCTTGGCCCCGTAAGGAACTATAACTATATATATTTGTAATGGATTCATTATTGTTACATAAACGAAGTGGAAAGCGATTTATTTCCCTTTTCTTTTCTTTTAATATAAAACAGAATTTTCCGAAACATCTTCAAGGACATTCAATTTTTCTTCTTGCAAAATAGATCAGAAAATAAAAAATATTCCAGATAATAAGTTAGTACAAATCAGAATTAGTGACAGCGAATTAAACAGACGCGTAAAGTGTTTTTTGAAACGGAAACGGGACGAAATTAATTTTTATAATATAACAGACTTCAAGCAGCAGTTAGTCGATACTGCATGCCCAGAATCGATGGTAGCAAATTATTCATGTGCCCGCACTCAAAGTTTTCTTATAAAGCAACAACAATCAACTGGTCATTTAAAGGGTAAGGATATATACTACGTCATAAAATATGGAATTTAAAGCTTATAATAATTTTGGTCAATTATAATGTTTTGTAGTGCGGCGTGCCGTTAACGATAGGTTACCGGAAGTACGGCCCAACTATTCTCTCCAACTAAATAAACTAATGGCTACACAGCACAACACTGATGGATCGATTGAAAAGAAAGTACTGAGAAATAAACGTTTACTAAATATAGAAGATTATATGCATGTAACCCCAGCCGAAGGCGACGATATATATAGTCGCATTAAAAATATAGAAAATAGAATTTTAATGCTAGAATCTACATCTCCAGAATACAAACATTATGTAAGTACTCATTTTAAAATTTTCAGTACGGCTTTTTTTATCGAATACTTAATTTATTTTAGATACAATTCGGGAAGGATTCGAAGAAAATTGTTCAAAGAAATTCAAAAAAAGAAATATACCTGTCTGATAATTTAAGTGAATTTATTAGTAATATAAAAAGAGAATTTAAGCTGTAAAACGGTGTCGGTTACGATATGAAAATAAAAAAAATCGATATTATATTTAAAGATATAATTTTTTGAGAATAATAAAAAACTAAATCTAAGAAAAGTGATCTAGTTGAGAGGATTCGGGTAAGAGTTGCCGGGAAAGTTGTGTATCCACAACCAAGATAATACAACAATAATTCAAACTTGATGTTATACTGAGATTTATATTCCCAATTAAAACTGATCCGTACTGTTTAATATGTTATATATGTTTAATATGTATGTTTTATGTTTAATATGTACACATATTTCTCTTAACCATTTTGATAGGAGTAGCCAAGAAACTTCAGTGCTTTCGCCAAAATGACAATCTACTATGCTAAAAATCAAAATAGAAAAATGTATAAAAACTAGAGGGATGGGCTAACTTCGACCATGCCGTGGTTTGGTAACCCTTGTAATTGTAAAGGGTACAAGTATTGTTTTTCTGATTTGAAAATAGGAGATTCAAATTGATGTATTTGCTACTTTTCGGGTGTCAGGTGTTAAATTGTTGAAGACACAGTTTTTACACGGTACACAGTTTCTTTGTCCCTCCTCTAAAATGCGAATTTATACGATTTTGAGTTAATCTACGTGGATATATAACTTTGATTGATCATAAGGAGAGGTCACCAGTATCCTACTTGTTATATGTGGATGTTCTAGCTCCTAAACTGTAGAATATATAGTTTTACATGATTTGCCGTGTGCAAAATTTCAGCTATGTATTTAGCTTTAATAATCTAGGAGGAGATTGCGTTGATCCAGACAGACTGACAGACGGATAGTGCTTTACCAAGACAGCTCGCCGTGCTGATCAAGAATAGCATATACTGGTCGGAAATGATTCCTTCTGTGTGTTGCAAACTTCTGGCCAAAATTAATATACCCTTTTGATAATTGCTTTAGCTATTTTTTTTTTTTAATAAATATAGCAAGTGATATATATTAAATATTTACGACAAAAGTTATCAATAGTGGTAATATTCTGTGCATAAGAACAATTGTGTACTTTGCTCTAAGTGTACCCCTAGAAACCCATGCGATTTATCCAAAGTAGAGCTAACGTCTATTTAAATTTTATAGTACGCAGATTCAGATTATTTATCACGTTTAAAAACTTACATTTAACATCGAGTTTATCGGATCGAACCAATCCATGTGCTCAAATGTGTGCCATTATTTTAAAATTTTCAACGGTAACAAGCTTTTGCAGCTAATATGATGATGAATAATATAATACTATAACATCTTTAAATAATTTTAAGATGAAATATACATATTTTTGATTAAGCAGACACGGCGTATATATTGTTCGAACAAGAATTCTTTCTATGAAAAAGTTGGGGGAAAAACCATCGGAGAGTGAAAGTAAGTCTATCTGCTTCATAACTGAAGTTTATCAACTGTTACTGATTTATTCCTAAGATCTTTAAATTCCTCTAACCTAGTTATTAATTGAGCTGGACAAAGCGTTCTTATTTATTCAGTTTAATTGAAATGATGAACAAGAATTTTACAGATTCTGATTTAGAAGTTATAAATGTTTCCTAAATAAGACTTTTTTATATAATACATTTTCATAATCAACATTGCCTACTCAATCGGCAACACTGCTAGTCAAATGAGCACGTGCAAAACTTTCACTGAAAAAAATTAAAAATTTTAAAAGTATTAACAATCAACAATCCTAAAGCTATCACACTGATGCCATGCATAACGTCGCTAGTTATGGTTCGATATGCCTATCGAAGTCATCAAACGCCCAACCCGACTCTTGAAAAACAATTCAAACAAACAACTGTTTGTCAATAAAATAGAACAGTTAATCGACTCTGACGCCTCGCTGATCACAGTTACGGACATCGACGAGGCAATCGAAAAACTCACGGAAAACATACACGAAGCTTAGTATTTCTGCACACCTCCAACTCCGATCAGCTCCAACACTCACGGCTTCAGAGACCGCTTCATTTTCTCTGATCAAATTATCCAAATGCTCAGGAAAAAAGCGACTATGTAGAGTCTGGCAGAATGGTTGCAATTCTAGGGAAAAGACGGCCTACAATCGAGCATGTAAAAACTTGAAATCTCTTTACTTCCAAGAGCGCAATGAATCGCTTGCTGACTACTTGCTCAATGCTGACCCCAACAGTGTCAACCACAATTTATGGACTGAAACTAGGTATCTTAAGAGGCCCACAAAAAGAAGAGTCCCAATCAAATAGCAGTCTGGCACCTTGTGCAGATCGAGTGAGATCGTCTGCGAGTTCAAGTGCCACCTAGAAAGCACTTTTACTCCTTTTAGCATAAGCAGTGATGCTCATATCAACAACGTTCAGGCATACCTCGAAGCTCCCAGCCAAATGGACCTCACTCCCCAAGGCCCAAATTTGTCAGCTTAAACGATCGAAGAGCCTACGACGGCATTGATACAGCAACTCTCAAGTGCCTCCCGCCAATGGCAATAGAACATATAGCTAACATCTTTAACTTATTACTTGGCCACTTCCCCTCTCAGTGGAAGTCCCATTAGCCTTCTGCAAAAATTCTACTGGCCTTTGAAAACAAGGAGTACTGCTCTGCATTCTCTCTAGATATAGAGAAGGCTTACGATCGCGTGTGGCACACGGGCTTGCTCTACAAATTGAAACTAAGGCTTCCAGCTCCGATATACCTCCTTCTGAGGTCTTACTTCTTCTACGTGAGGCATGACAATGCCTTTTCTGACATCAGTAGAATCCAAGCTGGAGTCTCGCAGGGCAGTGTATTGGGGCCCATACTGTATACACTGTTTACCGCTGATCACCCTCAACTGGATGGCGATAAGGAGCTTATCGAGCTGATGACACAGCCTCAATGCATATTCACCCTGCTCACTGGAAGCATCAGACGTGTTACAGCGGCAATTGGCACTAATCGAGCCTTGGCTGACCAATTGGAACATCATGTAATCAATACTGAAAAGGGCAAGCACATAACCTTTGCTACTCGAAGATTGAACTACCCCACAGTTTATCGTCACGACACAATGGTCCCAACGGCAGAAACAGTTAAATATCTGGGTCTCACTCTAGACAGAAGGCTAAACTGGTCAGCTGATATCAAAAACAAAAGAGCACACAACCTAAAAGTCCGCAAGATGAACTGGCTGCTTTGCCGTAAGTCGTAGCTCAGCGTGAAAAATAAACTCCTGTTGTACAAAACCATCCTCAAGCCCGTCTGGACATACGGCATTCATTTATGGGGAACGGCCTCCCAAAAAAAAAATACCTATTAGATTGAAGTATTTATTATAAATTAACAGAATTTTTTTTCTAAAAAGTAACAGGTAGTATTAATATTAAATGAAATCTAAAACTAGAGGGATGGGCTAACTTCGGCCATGCCGAAGTTTGGTAATACCCTTGCAATTGTAAAGGATATAGATATAGTTTTCTCTGATTTGCCACGCCCCCAACAATTGGATATATATCATTTTTGGGCAATCTATTAAGCAGGGCAACAGTAACCTATATATCAAATTTTGAAGCTCTACCTATAAGACTTTGGAAGATATAGTTTTCTCCGATTTGCCACGCCCCTAATGGGCGTAGATATATATTCTTTATCTTTTTTTTCTAGGGGGGGGTTGATACAAATATATGTTTTAAGTTTCAAGTCTCTGGCTTTAACAGCATCCAAAATATTGAAGGATTTATGTTAAGCACTATATAGACTTTCCGATTTGCCACGCCCCAAGTAGGCGTGGATATATAATTTTTTGATCAATCTGAAGGGAAGGCCAAAAGTATATTACTTTCCAAATTTGGATGCTCTAGCTTCAAAACTGTAGAAGATATAGTTTTATCCGATTTGCCACGCCCCCAAAGGGCGTAGATATATAATCTATATTTTTTTGTATTTGGGTGCATATCAGGAGTATATATTCCAAATATCAAGTCTCTGACTCTAATAACGTCGAAGTTATCGCACTAAAACATTTCTTAAAACCGATCTGTCCTATGGGAGCTATAGGATATAGTCATCCGATCCGGATGATTCCGAGATATACAATGCCTGCAGCACATTCCAGCCTATGTGCAAAATTTCAGCTCTGTAGCTCTTATAGTCTCGGAGGAGATTGCGTTGATCCAGACAGACGGACAGACGGACATGGCTATATCAACTCAGCTCGTCTTGCTGATCAAGAATATATATACTTTATATGGTCGGAGATCTTCCTTCTCTGCGTTGCAGACTCCTGACCAAAATTAATATACCCTTTTTGCAAGGGTATAAAAATGGTGTATTTCGTTGAATAAAATTATTGGCACACTTAGTCATGTTTTTTTTAATAATTTGACTGATGTGAAAAATGTTTTTTGGCAATTAGGCATCCTGGTATATTCCGTTATTCAAAATTTATTCTATATTTATTTGGAAATAGAAATTTAAGTTAGAACAACAGCTAGTGTGTTGTTTGATTTTAAAATGGTACCTAAGCAAAAATAAACCACCATATCTCTAAGGACAATAATATGGATAGAAACCAGCTTTACTATCAGAAGCATCGCACAACGCTCCAAAGGAGCCTCAAACTTGGAGAATTCCAAGCACACAGGTCACCCAAAATTATTGAGCAGCCGCGAATGCAGCCAAATCGCTTGGAAAGTAAACCCCAATATATATTCAACACAGATCGCTGCTGACGTAAAAAAATAAATTGGGAAGGATGTTCACCCGATTGCGGAGGCCAACTACCATGCGCGTGTGGCTAGACGAAAACCGTATATCTCAAACGCCAATAAAAAAAGACATTTGGACCCCGCTGAGGAGTTTATAGGCATGGCCTTGGACTACTGCCATCTGGTGATGTTTTCCGATGAAAGAAAATTCAACATCTTCCGATCGGATGGTCGGCAAACTGTTTGGAAAAAGCCTAACACAGAATTGGAACTTTATAATATGAGACCAACTGTTAAGCATGGTGATGGAGGGGCTCTGGTGTCGGGTTACATGTGTTTGAATTGGTTTTCATAGACGGCATCATGGACAAAACTGGATATCTAAATATTTTTATGGATTATTTCAAGGAAAGTGGCCAAAAACCAAATATACCAAATGCATTCACATTTCAGCATGACAACGACCCCAAGCATTCTGACTATATTGTGAAAATGTGGCTTGTTTATAATGCCGCCCATGTGCTAACCCACCCACCACAGTCCCTAGAATTGGATAGGCGTGTAAGAAAGAGGGCTATATCAACAAAAGCCGACTTAAAGCAAGCCCTAGTTGAAGAATGGCAGAATGTTGGGGAGCAAACAAAAAAAATTTGTAGACTCAATGCCAGCTCGCTTATCAGCCGTCATTAAGGCTAAAGGCTTGAGCACAAAATATTGACAATTTTTTTTTGTATTTTATTTTTAAGTTTTTCTTTGGGTGTGCCAATAATTTGGTTCAACGAAATTCACCGTTTTTTTAAATTTAATTTAATATTAATACTAGTTGTTACTTTTAAAATAAAAAAATTCCGTTAATTTATAATAAATACTTCAATCTAATTGGTACATTTTTTTTTAGCATTTATCTTTATTTAAAGGGTCAAAAGGTGGCCAGAAAGTTAAAAATGCTTGCTGTGCCAATAATTTTGTTCGTCACTGTACATCTACAGCCGAAATTATTTAACAATCAATTTCTCAAAGTGGTGGCCAGAAGGCAGCCCAAGCGCAGCCGCTAAATCATCTATGCAGTAAGCGGCGAGCGTGCTTGTGTGTGTGCGTGCAGCGATTAATATATATAGATAAAAAATGTAAGCTAGATTGTTTAAAAAACCACCTCCGATTTGGTTCAGGGGATCTCCTAGTCGGGCAACATACAAAATTGAAAACCAACTAGTGTAATAAACTTGAGGGATGGGCTAACTTCGGCCATACCGAAGTTTGGAATTGTAAGTGATATGGATATAATTTGCTCTGATTTGCCACACCTCAACAAGTGGATATGTATATAATTTAAGGTCAGTTTTCTCCGATTTGCCACGCCACAAGGAGGCGGATATACATAATTTTTCATATTTTCGAAACGGTCCAAGCTAACGTTTTTGACAATTTTTGGACTCTAGGTGTAAAATTGTAGAAGATACAGTTTTTTCCCATTTGCCACGCCCCTAATGGGCGTAGATATATGTGCTATATACAAATAAATGTTTCAAGTTTCAAGTCTCTGACTTTAACAGCATCCAAAATATTGGAGGATTTATGTTAAGAACTGTATAGACTTTCCCGATTTGCCACGCCCCTAGCAGGCGTGGATATATAATTTTTTGATCAATCTGAAGGGAAGGTCAAAAGTATTTTACTTTCCAAATTTAGATGCTCTAGCTTCAAAACTGTAGAAGATAAAGTTTTATCCGATTCGCCACACCCCCAAAGGGCGTAGCTACATACCTATATCTTTTTGTATGGGGATTCATCATCAAATCAATTCAGGGGTATATATTCCAAATTTAAAGTCTCTGACTTTAATAACGTCGAAGTTATCCCAATAAAACCGATCTGTGCTATGGGAGCTATAGGATATAGCGGATGATTCCGTGATATACAATGCCTGCAGCAGATTGGAGCCTATGTGCAAACTTTCAGTTCTGTAGCTCTAATAGTCTCGGAGGACAGTGCGTTGATCCAGACAGACGGACATGGCTATATCAACTCAGCTTTATATGGTCGGAGATGCTTCCTTCTCTGCGTTGCAAACTTCTGATCAAAATTAATATTTTCTTTTTGTAAGGGTATAAAAAGTATTGACCCATTTGAAATACTTGCCTTTGCTGAAGCTATTGCAACGGTAAAGAGCCGGTTTTTTGGCATAATATTTTGCTTAAGCTTTTGCAATACTCATATTAAATGTTTCGTGATACTAATGGTTTTAATTTTATCACAAACATGCAAAAATGAACAGGTGATCAGAAATTTTGTTAGAATCGCAAAAATTAACAATACCCGTTAATATTAAAAAGCTAGAGGGACGGCCTAACTTCGGCCATGCCGAAGTTTGGTAATACCCTTGCAAATTGTTAATGATATAGATATAGTTTTCTGTGATTTGCCACGCCCCCAACAAGTGGATATAAATACTTTTAGGTCAATCTATTGAACAGGGCAGCAGTAGCCTATATATCAAATTTTGAAGCTGTATCTATAAAAGTATGGAATATAGAGTTTTTCTGATTTGCCACGGCACAAAGAGGCGGATATACATATGTCATTTTTCATAATTATGTCGAAACAGAGAACGTTTTTGTCAATTTTTGGGACACTAGGTATAAAATTGTAGATTTTCCGATTTGCCACGTCCCTAATGGGCGTAGATGTATATGCTATATCTTTTTTTCTAGGGGTGGTTGATACAAATATATGTTAGAGGTTTCAAGCGTCTGGCTCACAGCAGCCAAAATATTTGAAAATTTATGTTAAGCACTATATAGACTTTCGCGATTTGTCCCGCCCCAAGTAGGCGTGGATATATAATTTTTTGATCAATCTGAAGGGAAGGTCAAAAGTATATTTCTAAATTTGGATGCTCTAGCTTCAAAACTGTAGAAGATTGTTTTACCCCCCCATTTGCCACGCGCCCAAAGGGGTGCGATTCATGAGTATATATTCCAAATTTCAAGTTTTAGACTTCTATAGCGCCGAAGTTTTCCCGGAGGAGTCTCGGACGAGATTGCGTTGATCCAGACAGACGGACATGGCTTATTTAGCTCAGCTCGTCATGCTGATCAAGAATATATATACTTTATATGGTCGGAGATGCTTCCTTCTCTGCAAACTTCTGACCAAAATTAATAACCTTTTTTGCAAGGGTATAAAAATCGAAAACGTAAAAACCGAGTTTCAACTACGAATAGAATTTTTATCTTTAAAGTTAAATTTAAAATAACCAAGAAGCAAAATTTAAACTTCTTAGCACTACGGGTCTATATAGTTGATGAAAGTAAGTTTTCGTGACTGTAGAATGTGTTGTACCAATGTTAGTGTAAAGTTGAATTTTATTTATTTATTCATTTCAACTTATCAAGTTTCTTGTTCATAGAGGATTTCGTATTCTCTTTTATATTCATCAATATAAATTTTATATGGTTGCATCCTCATGTGAATAATAATACACGAGACTGGATCTTAAGTATAAAAAAAAGTATAATTTCAACATTTTAAACTATTTCCAATAGCTTATTTAAATGCATAAATGCGGTGCATAATTCAAAACCATTTGTATAACTCCTAGGATTTTGGTTAGCAAGGCTGATTTGTTATGTAAAGTACATATTTATTTAAGGCAAAATGATTAACCCTCATTAATTACTAAATTAATTAATAAAAAAAGGTTGCTAGTTGCATGGGTTTCAAGAAAGAGTGGGAAATTGAAGTTCGTCATCTACTTTTAGGGATTTTGATCCTGTGCGATGTTTTTCTACAAATTTATACGACGGTATTTTTTCAAATCCACTGTTAGGCATTGATTCAACTCGATGACCTCCACGCGCCGGAGGACGTGGTCCCTTACGAAATCCAGATTTTCGTCCATCATTAAAATTAAACTGAATGTCCACAATACGTTGTAAGCGACCTACGCGCTGGGGATACAAAGATGGGTCGTATTCTAATTCATCTTCAATACCAGATTCCTTTTTTTTGCTTAAGACGGTCATCTTTTTCCATTCTGCGTTATCTACGCCTTCACCAGCTTTTCGCAGATTATAGTTGGGCTTAGCACGTTGATCCTTAAGAGCCTTCCATTCATCAAGAGTCATTTGCTTTGACTCGTCTTCTTCCAAATTATTTGTAACATCGCCAGACTGTTCATTTGCGGAGTCTTCTTTGTCTGTTATTGGAGCAACATTGCCTGATTTAAGTTCTTCAATATCTTGTTTTGCAGAACTGCAATTGTGCGCACCAGCTCCGTCGCGTTTATCAACAGACTTGATTCCTAAAAAATAAATTCTACATTTTTGAGAGTAGTCATATATTTTTAAAAGCTATGATTTAAAGCATAAATTTCACAAGCGGGATTTAAATATATTAGGCCTACTTTGATGTACTGAATATAAGTTTTGAAGGTGCAATATTATCGAAGCTCTATTGCATGGTTATTTCATATGAATGTCTTTTTAAACTATTAGCAATCACTTCCGAAACTTTTTGTTCACCCGATTATCGTTCGTTAGAAATCGAAGTTGTTATTTTCAGGGAAAGGTCTTAAAAACCCCTTTAAGCAAATTGAGCTTTAACCTGAAAGCCATGCCATATTCAATCACATCTATACATACTTATGTAAAAAAATTAAAATCACGCACACAAATAATTAATTTTTGCGGTTTGCTGCGTATTCTACTCTACTACAATACTATCCAAAATCAAATGTTAATGCGCCATCGAATAGCTTTGGTATTTATTATTTGATTTTAACTCACGTGTGTATATGTGCCAAAACATAGAATTACTTTATAGTTCCAACAATTAGATTCGATATTGAGTGCATTGAGAAGAACCCAAAACATTAAGTTATTTGTGTACACAAATCTCAAATTATAAAATATTTGATTTTTTAAAATAAATATAAAAACAAGTAAGAACGCTTTAGTCGAGTCTGCCCGACTACGAGATCACCTGAACAAAGTCTAAGCTGATGTTTTAAACAACATAGCTTACATCTTTAAATATATGTACATATAACTATAACCGTAACTGTAGCTAAAAAGGTGTAAAAGATATATTCAAATAACTGAATTGATATCATTGAAACTGGAAAATTGATCGAATATCTAAAACAAACTCGTGCTGATCAAGAATATATACTTTATGGGGTCTGCCTGTGTTCAGGGTATAAAAAATTGATGGTATTAATTGTGACTTTCATAAGGAAAATCTGTAAGAAAAGTTTTTTTTTTTAGGGATTGCATACATATGTACACAAAAACAAGTTTTTTTCTTTCTGAAAATTAATATTTTGAAATTACAAAAAGAAGTTGATACTAATAAAAATTGTGTGTCTACGATTTACATGTTAAAAAATGTTTCCATCCAGAAGAAAAATTGTCATAGGAACATTACTAAATACAACTGCTCGTTTTCAATTCGTAATACTGACTTATTTCACATTTTCAAATTTACCTGTTTTATCGGAACCGGATTGACGGTCGAATTCTCGTTTTCCGAATTTTTCATTTGCACGGAAACGTGGAGTCTTAATATCACGATCTCTAATTTGGCGTTGTGGGAGCTCATTGTTATATTCTGGTACATTGGAATGAATATTTTCTGAACCATTCATACGAATATTTTTAGTACGTGATTCTTTGATACCATTCGAAATACTTTTAATATTAGTTGCTTTTGGTGCGGTGGTTGTATTTGCAATTTTTGTGTTGTTTTTATTTAGAATATTTATCTTATTTTCCTTTTCATTTTTATTGATGTTCTGGTGCACAGTGTGATCACTCTTTTTTTTGCCGGTTATAGCAGTTTGTTTGAGTGGAACAGCCGCAGCCAGCGCTTCATCATCCATAAATAATAGCTCATAGCGATTATTGCCTGAATTCTCCATGATGCAATTATTTAAAAAAAATAAGTCTTCGATCAAAGATGACTATGTTATAAAAAAGATTACTTTCCTCCTGCATGCAACATTCGTATTCAAGCTGCCAGTTCCTTTGATATGAAGTTCATGTCATGAACTGGTTTTATAGAACGGAACTATCAAGCTACGTATGAATTGAACTAGTCATATACAATTTAAGGTAAAGATGGAATGAAACAATTTTTGACCTATTTTCTATCAAGTTCACATCGCATTCAAATTTGAGTTATTTGAAGGTGCCGAGCTTTAAATATTGTAAACAACAATTCCCTATATAGAAAAACAATACAAGAACAAGAAATCGCTTTAAAAAAGCAAAAAAAATTGCGTTCAAACTTCCGTTGTATTAACATATACGATAATAACTTAGTCTGTATAAAAAAAATCTATAATGATATGAAAGCACTAACGGCATAGCAAATTAACATACTATCAACAAACTATAACCGATCATTATACTCGTTCACAAAGTAAAAAGAGTATATTGGTTTTGAGCAATGTCCTTCTGTCCGTCTGTCTGTAGTGTTTGGACACCATTAAAACTAGAAACTTGATGTTTGGTATATATATATACCCGTGAGAACCCGCGTCAGAACAAGTTGAACTGTTTTTTGCGATACTCCCACGGGGAGCGTAGCAAATCCACAATTAGAAACAAGTAAAAACGCTCTAATCGGGACTGCCCGACTACGAGATCCCCTGAACCTTTGTTCGAGTTTGTATTTATACATTCATACAGAAAGATATAAATGCAACAGTAAAAATTGTTTTTGAACAAAAAATGTTGACAGCAGTGGGGTATTGTTCTTAATGACAAATACACAACTAAAGTAACAGCGGCGAGAATTACAATGAAACTGAAATTGCGATTGAACAAACAAAATTCAGAGAATAACACATTCATTTCAATGTATGTGTGCACACGTATAGACGGTGTGCACAGTGTGCACAGTGATTGACAAAATGTTTTGTTAAATAACTTCTATGTTACTAAACGGATTTAAATAACATTTTTAACATTGAATTCTTAAATTTTACTATAAATAATTCATTAAATTAAAAATTAAAAAAAAAAATAAATTGTTGCTTTGATAATTTTTTGTTTGAAAAAATTGACTTTGTAAAATGTGGAGCCGGTATCCAAAATATAAAAACATAGAAAGTGTATTTTACTAACAAGAAGTTAAGTGCAAAGTTTGGTGACTGGAGCCAAAAAGATGTAAAAGATATGGTCCGAAAACTGAATATCGATAATGTTTTTAATCGATATCAGTGAAACGGGGAAACTTATCAAATATCTAAAACAAACTCGATATGCGCGCTATTTACATGGACCTTCATGCAAAATATCAAGTCTCTAGCTCTTATAGGTTCTGAGATCGACTAGTTCATACATACGGACAGACGGACAGCGCCAGATCGACTCAGCTCGTCGCCCTGATAAAGAATATTTATACTTTGTAGGGTCTGCCACGCCTCCTTCTGCCTGTTAAATACTTTTTGCAAAACCATAATACCCTGATTTCCCATTTTCAATGGGTTCAGGGTATAAAAAGCAAAATTTTTGTGGCATAAACTCTAAAAATAAAGCTAGAATGTTAAAATTTTCCAATTTCCATTTGTCTTTTTTTTTAAATATTTAATATAAAGCTTACGATACATATTTTGAAGTCAAATTTAATTAAATTACTCAAAATATAATTCAAAGGTGTAAATGTGCGTAATGATCAAACTGATACCCTGTCAAATTTTAAGAGTTTAAAAAATATATTCTTTTTTTTACCGTTAAGTAACGTTAAGTAATAAGTATTACATATTTATAAAAGGAACTTCAGAAATCATTAAATTCTTCTTTCTATGCAATATTTGGGTCAAAATTGTCTGATCTTATTCATTTTTCTATTGCCAATTTTCGGTTTCGCTTATATCATCATATCATCAGTTTCAATGAGAGCAAAAAGACCATTCACTTCACTTGGAAAAAGACTTGAAAACATTGGATCAGAAGAATCTGATGCCCTGTGGAAAACATGGCAAGTTATGGTGTTTAATACAGTCCCTTAAAGGAACAGAGTTGTTATTGGGATTTCTTTGAATAGGCATTCAGTTGAAATTAAGTATGAGCTCTCTTCTGATCACCTGACAATTGTGGCAACTTTGTATCATGCACCGCAACTTAAAGCCAAGAAACAACATAAACTCCCACGAGGATCTTGTGCTAAAGTATTAAAAGCTGAACTAGATAAAAGAATCAACCTCAACATTCAAATAAACAGACCATATTATCTATAAGATTCAATCTCAATCTTTATGAGGAATTTATTACTGGCTGCATCTTATGCTACTCCGGTTAATCATCTAGCCAACGATGGCAAGCTGTTGTTCCCCTAAGCGCAGATGCACTCTTACGACTGAAATGCAGAGTCAGAAAAGAATATACAAGAACGGGTGATGTTCGAATCTATCAAATCCACATTAGATTATCAAACCGCTAGCAACATATTCTTGCAAAAGTCAAGCAAAGAAAAATTGATGACATTTTAGAGAGTGATGATACTGATAGTCTGATAGCTTACAAGCCGTTTTAAAAGAGTTATCATCCCGAAAGTTCCAATTATTGGTTCAGCAGCCGGCTGGTGCTATTCCAGAAATGGTGCAATTGCAAAAAGTTAAGAGTAAAGATTTAAGCAATTTAGCTTTACATCTGCGGACACGCGAATGGCTGAAGTTCTTCGGCTAGAAATGTCACATTGCAGGAGGCGGTGGAGCATATCAAGAAGCCATAAAAACCTCTGGTGAGGACCTTTTGGAAAACAGAATGTAAAAATTTCTGCCCAAAAAAGCGCTGCTGTTTTAGCTTCTCTCTTTGGACTTAGACAAAGTTACGGCACACCGGAACAAGTACATCGTGTAGTCTACTTCGCCCTGGATGAAGTGGAGCAAAAAATGCATGCAGTAGCTGTCTTCATGGAAGCTCAGCAAGCTTTCGACAGGGTGTGGGCTCCTCTTTAACCTGAAGAACACTTTAACGCCGCAGCTTTTTCAACTTGTTAATAGCTTCGTTAAGGACAGAAGCTCCAGAATTGCTGTATGACAGGCCTCTGAGTTGGAGATGTTGTGCAACAACAAACCTCGGACAATATACAACACCTTGGTGTCACCTTACAGCACTAGCCAGACGTCTAACTAAAAAGGCAAGTCAGATAAGACTCAAAAGGTGTGATCCTTTGCATCTTCCAGATTCCTTCATTAATAACATAATAGTTTTTGCAAATACTGTAAATAATATATGTACACTAGTCAACACATTTACATATTTAACATAAATGCAATATTTGTATCACCTGTGATCAAATATTCTTTTTTTCTCTTTCTTTAAAATGTTAAACTAGATTAAGTTGCAAAAAAAGTAATTTTGACTGACTAAAAATTTAATCAATTGAATAATTGACAATGTTACTTATAAATCGGAAGATACTAGACTTTCTAAAACAAGATCGCTATGCAGCTAGAATTTGGTATCTATACTGATGCGTACTACAGGCAATCAACATTTTATATATGTACATATATTCACATACAGTATACATATGTAGCCATGTCCATTTGGGGCGTGGCGAATCGGGTAAAACAATATCTTCAGAACTTTTAGAGCTAGAACTTTCTCTTACGATCGATAAAAATATGCCGACTGTCGAAATATGGTAGTATGTTCTTATACCCTTGCAAAAAGGGTAAATTAATTTTGGTCAGAAGTTTGCAACGCACAAAAGAAAACATCTCAGACGGTATAAAGTATATATATTCTTGATTATCACGGCGAGCTGAGTTGAAATAGCCATGTCCGTCTATCCGTCCGTCTGTCTGTCTGTCCGTCTGTCTAGATCAACAAAATCTCCTCTGTGACTATTAAAGCACCAGAGCTGAAATTTTGGGCATAGATGTCTTTCTGCTGCAGGCATTGTATATCTCGAAACCATCTATCGGAGCGGATGACTATATTCTATAGCTCCCATAGTACAGATAGGCTTTAAGAAGTGTTTTAGTGGGATAACTTCGGCGCTATTGGAGTCTAATACTTAAAATTTGGAATATATAGTCACGTGTTCCATCTTTCTACAAAAAGAAAGAGCGAGTGGCAAGTCGGGTAACACTGTATCTTCTACAGCTTTGAAGCTATAATACCCCAATTCCGCAAGCAGGCTCACGTTAACTCCCCTTAAGATCAATCAAAAAATTATATATCCACGTCCACTAGGGGCGTGGCAGCTTGGGAAAGTCTATATAGTGATTAACATAAATCGTTTAATATTTTGAGGGCTGTTTTAGACACAGGCAACTTAAGACATATATATTTTGGACCATCTTTTAAAAAAGATTTAGCTACGGCCATTAGAGGAGTGGCAAATCGGTAAAAAACTGTATCTTCTACAATTTTACATTTAGAGACCGTAACATATATAAAAACGTTAAGCTTAACCGCTTCAACAAAATATAAGCATTTATATATACGCTCTTTGAGCCGTGCCAAATCGGAAAAAAGCTATATGATACTAAGTTTATTAGTTAGATCCCCAAAATTTGACAAAGAGATTACTGTTGCCCTACTCAATAGATTGAGAAAAAATTATATATATCTGAGTTTTTAGGTCACAACTGCACATTTATTGCTGCAAGGTTTCCGTAGCTAGATTAATAATAGGACTTCTGGTCAGCTCTGCATATCATCAGCGCAGGTTGCTATCAGCACATCGTCCTCGTCAACCTAGTTATTACCATTGAGGTAGGTATATCGTCAGTAGACAAGATGTATAGAATACTAACTTGTTGGACGACTGCGCAGATTGGGTGCATTGAGAATATTGTTCCATCAACCATAACACTGAAGCTTCTGTCCTTAAGGAAGCTATGTACATGTTGGAATATCTGCGGCGTAAGAATGTTGTCGTTAAAGTGGAGACCATCATGCACCTTGTCAAAAGCTTGCTGAACGACGATGATCACAGCTATTGCTTCCTTGTTTGTGCTCCATATCATCTAGGGCGAAGTTGGCTCCACGATGAAGTTGTTCCGGTGTGCCGTGAGCTTGTCTAAATCGACATTGTCACTTTGGAATTCTTTGAGCCTCAGACTCGAGCTGCAGGATACGGATTAGAATCACGTTTTCAGGCATCTTAATAAATTCTTATGTCATGAAATTGCTTAGTGCATTTAAAAGCTCAAGTTTTGTAGTTTCACGTGCCTAAAGGACCAATTGGTTGGTTTTCTTATTGTCTGTTTTGCTATTTGCTAGCCCATTTCCAACCACACATATGTACAAACACTAATGCGAGTACTATCTCTGAAATCACCTCTCTCTTCTGGCTTATTTCACCTTCAGATTGTATTTCTTCGCATTGATTTAAAGCAACTAGAAACGCGAAGTATTTCCCAATAAATATAGTCAAAATAAGCTCTTGCAAAAGTAGCGTTGGAGAATGAATTACAGAGGTAGAAATATTTAAAGTCTGATAACGGGGCACTAATTTGGACTCCTAACATTTAGTGAAACGGCTGCAAATACAGACGGGTCAAAATCCATACTTACAGTGGATCACACGTTATTTCGTGCAGCCCAAAAATAAAATTTTAAACTCGGATATCAGCTAAACCATGAAAGCTAGAAAATTATTTTCTATAGTCTTTCATTAAATCAATAGGCACTTCATTTTATTTCCATTTTGCTAAATAACACTTACAACTAAAGAAAACAACATAAATTTACTATTTTAGGGTCACAGCTTATTTCGTGCAGTACACTTAATCAAAAAAAAAATTAATTATAACTAAAATTTATATTTTGTGTGGCCTCCTTTCGCTGCACACATCTTTCACTCTTCTCTCCATCGATGAAACCAATTTTTGGTCGTTTCCTTTGGTATGTTTGCCCATTCTTTAAGAAGTGCTGTGTTTCAAATCGTTTTTGGTTGAAATTGATCTCTTCCGGATAGTCTGATCCAAAATTGCCAACAAATTTTCTATGGGATTCATGTCTGGAGACTGGGCTGGTGGATTAACGACGTGAGGGCAGTTCCAGATGAGCCATGTCTTAACAATGGCCGATGTAGGTTTGGGATCGTTATCTTGGTAGAATCTAAAACGTCCTCCAAGGCCCAGATCATTGGCACTTTCTAGCAAATTGTCCTTTAATATTTGAGGGTACCTATTTTTGTCCATTATGCCATCTACGAAAACTGGCTTTCCAACACCTGAAACTGCCATGCAGGCCCAAACCATTACGCTTCCACCGCCGTGCTTTACCGTGGGCTTAAGGTGTTTGCTTTGGAGCTCTGTATTTGGCCGACGCCAATCATATTGGTTTCCATCGGAGCCAAATAAATTGAATTTGGACTTGGACAAAATTCACATCATTCCAAAATGATAGCGGTCGATTTACGTGATCTTTGGCGAAGTTCAGCCTGCAGAGCATGTTTTTTGCATTTATGAACGGCTTCTTTCGTGCTACTCGACCATGAAAGTCATTATTCCGCAATACTCGCCTTACCGTTTCCACTGAGCTTTTTTTGCCCATCTCAGCTTTAACCTTTGAGGTCAATTTTGGATCCGATAATTTTGGATTATCCTTAATTTGTCTCAGAATTAGTCTCTCCTCAGAATCAGTGAAAATTTTGTTTGGTGCTTTTGGACCCTTATCTGCCACTCGGTTTTCCCTTACAAAACTTTGGATGATATATTGTATAGTGGATGGACTCATATTGACTATTTCAGCAATAGTCCTCTGAGATTTACCATTCTTTAAATGAGAAATCACCAATTCCTGCTGATTAAGTGTTGTTCGAGGGGCCATTTTGGAACTTTACAGAAATCTTCGTTTGCCAATGTGACCAAACTCAATGAAGCCACAAATAAATTTAGGTTATGGAATGTTTAAATGGAAATATGATGAAATCTGCACGAAATAAGCTGTGACCCTAAAATAGTAAATTTATTTTGTTTTCTTTAGTTGTAAGTGTTATTTATCAAAATGGAAATAAAATGAAGTGCCTATTGATTTAATGAAAGACTATAGAAAAAAAACTGCGTTAAAAATATTTTTCTAGCTTTCATGGTTTAGCTGATATTCGACTTTAAAATTTTATTTTTGGGCTGCACGAAATAAGGTGTGATCCACTGTATATTACAGCAGTCTCGCCAGCTAACGCTGCTGCGCGGATGATAAAATCATATAAAAATTAGAAAAAAATCGTCTGGTATCTTCATTGCTTGTAATACGTAAAAGCAGTCAGAAAAAGTGGAAACAATTTATCGAAGGAATATCGCATATGATACACATTGATAATGATGTAATAAAATGATTCTAACTTTATTCACACATTATCAGAATCCTTATCTATCTAAACAGAAATACTCTTCAATCTGTTTATATGTATTCCACACTGTGGGGTTTTTGATAGATTACTGACGATGCCCCCTTCCACAAACTTGGATAGTCCGAATATAATTAAGTAATATAGTGTTAGTCCTAGTTAAATGATGATTGCAATAGAGTGCCGAAATTTTTTAGACAATTAATGTTAGAAATATCTGCCAACTGTAATGGATGAGGTAGCAACATCTTTTATCGATCAATTTATATTTTTAATGATGATATATATCAAGTCAGTGATTTTCTATATCGATAGAAGAACTAGTCAACGAAAACTATTATAACATTGGTATTTCTATCGGTAATATTTCATCTCTTGTTAATATGCACATCACTGACATCCGATGTTGAAAACATATTTTCATTTGTTTCGTTGTGGTCCAAATTTTTGGTCATTCTTCAACCTAGTGCATAAAAAAAATTTAAGTTTTTGCAAATTTTTGTGGAAATTGAACTATTTTGATTTACATTCATTGATTGTTAGAAAGCCAGAAAGCTTACAATTTTATGTACGTATAAGTACCGTGAAGACATATGTGGATAGATGTATTTTCTTATGTAAATTACTGATATACATATATCTGAGCATAATGTATTAGTAATTTTAATCTGTTTATCACTCTATCTTAGAAAGATAAGATATCTATATTTCTCCAAAAATTGGTAGGACTTGGCAGCCAGTTAACATATAAAGTTCATTTGGATTTCCTAATAAAACCGGTGAGTTAGCTTAAAAACATTTTGTAACCTTTTAATTTTCAATTAAAGAGTATTCATTATGTACTTATAATCAGAGTAAATACATATATATGTGTGTACAAAAAGGTGTATAGTCATATAAAATCAATGAGTTTTGTATGACATCATCCTCTTTGCGTTTCCAACCTGCTGAAATATTTACGATGCGTAGCAACATAGTTTAACTGTTCTGCATACCCTCATAAACAATGGACTTACATATGTATTAATGTGTCCTATGCAAAATCATATGCAAATACACTGCTCACCACTTGAATAGGATACCCCCATAGTCAACTTTCAATCGCCCACTGCTCCTAAACCAAACATGCTAGAGCCCCAAATATACTTTGAAACCATTGAAGATGGGTGATTTTAAATTAAAGGTCATGTCATTATTGGTATTAAACAACAGGAAGGACTTCATTTTAAATTATTAAGTATTAACAAAATAATATTTACAAAAGTGTGCCAAAATTTTATTTTGCGGTACTTGAACAGGACATGCATCTTATTGTATTGTGAACCAGTGCACCTATATTTTTTATAGTCCGATATTTTTTTTTTTGTAAATTGGACTTTAGTTTTCAGAATTTGAACTTTTTGCTTAAAATCAAGAATTAGTATTGTGTCCAGGCACCTCTTAGCCCTACTCTTATCTCAACACCTAAAATCGTGTCTCGTATACATATTTGAGTTGGACTTCGGAGTGATATCGCGTCGTCTTCTCAGACGAAAAAAAAATAAGTTTTGGAATTTCTGGATGACTACAGCTTCTATTTTCCAGAAACGGAAAGAAACTCATTTGAAACGCTCACATGGTTGATTTGGCGCTGCGATGGTGTGGGAAGTCACCTGTAAATTACGCTTTTTATCAATAACAATAATTGCGTTGTCTTTTAAAGGTGTAATGGAAGAGGCATTTTAATGTCTTTAAGACCTTTTGAAACTCTGCTGTGGACTTATTATAACCAGCGTTTGAATACCGTAGATTGGCATTCCGTAGTATTTCGTTATGCTCTCGCTACCGCTCTGACGTTTGACTAGAGCCATAGCCGAACGAACATGAAATGAAACGAATCGCTATACGTAGCCGTAGCGGTAGCCGAAAACCGAGAACAAGATGAGAGCAGAGCAAATAAAATTGTTATACCCTGAACCAATTAAAAATGGGAAATCGGGGTACAATGGTTTTGCAAAAAGTATGTAACAGGCAGAAGGAGGCGTGGCAGACCCCACGAAGTAAATACAGTGAGCATAAAAAGTATTGGCACGACAGCAAATTCCATGTTCCAAATGTAATAATTTTTCATCGTGTAGGACGACATACAAAGCTTAAATGCTTACACATAAAACGACATTAACACTATTCATTTCACAAAACCAAATTCAAATATTCATATTTTTTCCTAACTTTATACTAGTTTGAATGAAAAAAGTCACAAATTTAGGATTAAGGAACAGTAACCAACAGATAGTGGCTGTTTTTAGCTGCTTGCTATGGTATATAAGCCATTCCTGCACTGAAAACGACGAATGTTTAGGGTCTTTGTGTTGGTAGCTAAGCCATTTTATCCCATTTATACATAATTTCTCAATACTAGGCCCCGACCACTATTAATTCGTACTGCATGTTTTTTGAGGTATGTAGAATGTTTAACAGACGATATTTTCAATGTTAGTTCAGATAATTCATAAAAACATATTTTTTCTGAAAGATAGCTTTATTCTCTTAAAGTAACGGTAACACGCCCATTAGGGGAGTGGCATATCGGAAAAATCTGTATCTTCCAGAATTTTACACCAAGTAACCCAAAAATTGACAAAAACGTTAAGATTGACCGTTTTGACAAAATTATAAAGAATTCTATATAACCGCCTCTTTGGGGCGTGGCAAATCTGAGAAAGCTATATCTTCCAAAGTTTTATATCAACAGCTTCAAAATTTGATATATGTATGGGTTACTGTCTTCCTGGTCAAAAGATTGATTAAATATCTCGATTGTTACACGTAATAAAAACCAGGTTGTCGCAGGAACCGAGTTATTATTTTCCATACAAAACTACGGGAAATCGAAACCGAACTTTATTTAGTCTAAGAAAACGTAAACAAAAACAGCATGGTACCGAGTATAACATTTTCAGATGTCGCAAGTACAGAGTACGTAATTGAAAAAAATTCTTTATTGCAAGAATCGAGGTGTGCAAGTATCAAGAATGTACAAGAATTGAGTCTATTTGTTGGGGGCGTGGCAAATCAGAGAAAACTATATCTATATCCTTTACAATTGCAAGGGTATTACTAAACATCGTCATGGCTGAAGTTAGCCCATCTCTTTTTTGTGTAAATTTGTGCTTTTTTCACTGTAACTAGCATAAGTATAGGAAAAAAGTGGAATTTGAATTTCGGTTTGCTAAATAAGTAGTTAATATGCTGTTTTAAAAGTAACCATTTTAATTTTGGATGTCGTTCAACAGAATCAAAAGTTATTGCGTTTAGAACTTGGAATTTTGCTTACTGTATATTCTTGATCCGGACGACGAGCTGAGTCAATTTAGAAACTCGTCGATCTTAGAATCTATAAGAGCTAGAGACTTGAAACTGCAAGGTCTATGAATACAGCGGGCATATCGAGTTTAACTTTCAACTGTTTACTTATATCGATTAAAATCGTTAACGGGTTTCAGTTTTTTAAACATATATTTACGTCTTTTTAGCTACAGTCACCAAATTTTGCATTTAGATTTTTGTAAAAGAAATATATTTTCTATTTTTTTTTTATATTTACACATTTTACAAAATCAATGTATTCAAAAAAAGATTATAAATGACACAATTTAATTTTTAATGCTGAAAATCTCATCAAAGTCCGTACAGTAACATAGAAGTTATTAAAGAAAACATTTTGTCAATCAGTAAAAGCACGCCGAAGTGAGCACCCATACGTGTGCAGAGCACACTCCACACAGTCTATGCGTGTTTTTAAACAGCTATATTTCCTGCTTCCTGAAATTTTAGAATTTTTTCCGTACTCGCACTTCGAAAAAAGCTAGATCTGACGGGAAGAAAGCGGAATCGGCAACACTGTTTGCTACCGCTCTCATCAAAAGTGAGAGCGGTAGCAATAGCATACTCAAAATGTATCAATTAAGTTTAACTAATGTAATATAATGTAAAAAAAAAATTCGGAATTAGAATAACAAACTTTTTGATATGGTGTCCTAATCAAGTGGCGTAAAATTAGACTCACAAATTTTACCAAGTTTTGAAAATAATTTTTGGTTAATACTTAACAATTTAATATGAAGTCATCCCTATTGTTTAATGAAATAACCTGTAATTTAAAATAAATTATAATAGAATTAAAATTAAATTAGTTTTCTAGCATTTTTGACCATTCAAGTGGCGAGCAGTGTATCTTTGTTTTTAAATAGAAAAAATCCATTTAAGGAAAAATATAAGATTTTAATTTAGTTTTAAACTAACAATTACACAGACCAATGAGATTTTGTAACTGCCTAACTGTGTTTTTGTTGGCCCTTTACATATATGTTTTTTATTGTCAAGGAAAAAAGCTGGTGTGTATGTAGACATTATTTGTAGACTATATCCTTATCACGTTCCAGGATTCGAGATATTCTTACTAAGATTTTTTTTATATAGTTGAATAAAATGTATAGTTTTCTACATTTAATGTGATGACAAATAAAATAATGTTCCAATATGGGTTTGAAAATTTTATTATTCTATTAACTCTGTACCCATAATTATACAATAGTAGAGACTAGATATTTTTGGCAAGCTGAAGTTGAAAGCCTCTCCTATATTATATATTCTAAGTAATAGTAATACTCTTAATCTGATGTTAATCGGCCTTTTGACTTTTTAATATAACTTAAACCTATGAGGTACACTATGGAAATTCTTGGAAAAGTTTTTTTTTTCGGTAACTTGCAATGTGTTTTGAATTTATAGTACACAAGTTGTGCTTATAAAAAAACTAAGTCAAATTTTGAATCAATTCGACATTACAGTGTACAATATTCAAGACTACATATATTTAAACTCAGTGCTTTTAGATGTAGGAGTAAAAAATGACGGATCCTATGTACATACACCCAGCGACAAAAAAAAAAGCCGCACCCGGCAATTTTGCAAATTGGTGCGTTCTTTGCTCAGAGATTCATCTAAATTTCAATGCATTGATTAATTTAAAATTTTTTTGGATTAATCAATCAATTCCACATACATTTTTAAAAATTTAATTTTTATACGTCTTTTATCCATTTAAAAAAAACAATTTTTCTGAAATCACACAAATTAATTGATTTTTCACTAAGTTGGTCCTCTTAAGTAAAAAAATTATTAAGTTAAAAAACAAAGAATTTTCAACAAAAACAAAATTTTTTCATATTAATTAAACTATTTGCTGTTAATATAAATTATAATATAGTCCAAAATATTTCATTCTGAATTTTTAAATTAAATTATAAAGTTATCAATATTTGGTAGTGCCACCTTTGGCCTTTATAACACATTTGACCCTATTCGGCATGGACTCGTACAAAGTCTCCAGATACTCCGCCGTTATATCCTCGAACCACACTTTTTCAATCGTTTTCATTAATTCCTGTAATGATTTTGGCTTTTCCTTTCGTATTTTGGCACTCATAAGGGCCCAGACATTTTCAATAGGATTGAGGTCAGGACTGTTCCCTGGCCAATCTAAGGACTCAATACCAAGTTCTGACTTCAAAATTGATATCTGTGGTTAGCGGATAGTTAAAGTTTATTAAAAAATGATCGGAATGACTAATTCTTGAAAATCCACTTACAGAGCGCGCCCGATGACAAGGTGCAGAATCGTCCTGGAATATGGGCTCTTTTTCTCTTTCAGTAATCGACTCAATGCTAGGCACAAGTCCACTGAGAATGATTTCTTTGTACTTCTCTGCATTCACCATCCCTTGAAGCATAATAAGTGATTCTGTTTTGTATTTGGAAATGCATCCCCATATCATAACATAAGGCGAATGCTTAACAGTGGCAACACAGCAGTTTTCCGAATATCGCTCTCCGTTTCTGCGCCGAACTTTCAAGCAGCCATCGGGTCCAATAAGATTAAATTTGGACTCATCAGAAAATATCATCCGTGACCATTCAAATTGACCCCAATTTTGCTTATTTTTCGCCCAGTTTAAGCGAGCTGCCTTCATTTTCTGGTTGAGAAGAGGTTTTTTGGCTGGTGTCCTTGCTATCAAACCCATCTCCTTGAGCCGACGTTGAATAGTCCGAGCCGAAATTTCTTTCGTAAATCGTTGCTGCACTTCAGATGCAATTTCGACGGCATTTTTGAAGCGATTCTGGAGGCTCGTTCTCATAATAAAGCGATTCTCCCGTTCATTTGTGCAATTTTTTCTGCCTGATCCTTTCGTCCTCCCCAATTCCTCCGTCTCACGATATTTTTTCAAAAAGCGTCGAACTGAACTTTCATTAAAATTAGTTTTATTAGCTATTTCACGATTCGACACGTTTTGCTGAGCCAAAGCAATAATTTTGGCCTTTTCAGTGAGGGTCATCTGTTTTCCTTTAACCATAATGTTTAATGTTCACCAAATTGAATCTCCGCAAAATGAAATTTTAGCAACCGACAAGTCGAAAATGTAGCAAAAAGTGAAGAAAACAATCGAGGGGATTCCCCAAAATAAAAGTTAGGCGACTAGAATACAATTTGGGGAAACCCCGAGCTAGAGAAGGCAAAAGTTGCAATAACCTTAAAGTGCGGCTTTTTTTTTGTCGCTGGGTGTATATGTTAAGAGAATAAAGAAGTTTTCTGATACAGGTTAAAATATCGTGTCAACAAGTAGTTCCTAATACTCCTAATAAAAAACTAGATTAATCTTAAACACAAGTATTGATAATTAAGAAAAGCCATTCTATAGTTTTTTTTCAGCACATAAAAGCAGTCCATTAATTAATCCATTTAATTAATTTGATATGGAGTGCAAAATAAACTTCAATTCAGATTTAAATTTAAAAATAATAAAACCGATTTTCGAAATTACTTTTTAATAAGTAACATGGTTATATCATCTTAGATAGTTTTATGAGTGTACAATGCTGCTATATACGGAAAAGTATTTTGATTAGTGTAGATCCTTGAAAACTGCAAATTGGAATTTTTGCATATCTTTTTTGCATCCTCTTAAACTCCTAGAATTTCTAAGAAAATATTGGACTGCTCATCATAAAAACATATGCACCAATGCCGAGCTGATATACCCCGATTGATATACCCCCGTTTGATCTGCTGTGTTTAATCTTTATATGGGTTTATATTAATGGTCATAGTGACTGTGAATAAAATTTAATTAATTAATGTACTATTTGTCCTAATACTGTACTGAACCCTAAAAATAAGATTGTTTTGTTCATGATGTGAATAAAATAGAATGTGTTTTAATACTGTTAAATGGTGCATCGTTTTTGTTAAAATGTATGTAACAGGCCGACTCTGTAATAAAGTATTATATAATCTTGATTAGCCCTAGCCGTCTATGTATCCGTCCGTCCATCTGTCTGCCTGTCGGTCCATATGAACGCGTCGATCCCGGAATCTTTAAGAATTTTAGACTCGAAATTTTACATGTAGGTTCTCCAGAAGCACCTAAATATAAAATTAGTTTCAAATAATCGACTAATCGACTAAACTTCTATCAAATAACTTCTATCAAATCGTTTGAAATTGATATCGATGTTTCATTTAAGCTGGGTTTCATCAGTTGATTATAAATATGAAATGATAACTTAAGTCTATAAATTTATTAATATCGGACATTCTGGATAAATCAATATTTCGATTTAAAAATAAAATTCAAAATTAATGTTTAAATGGTTATACAACACAGATGTAGAGATGGATTAAAGTGAAAACTTCATTGCTAATGCTTGACACCTAGTAAAATAAATAAGCTCTGCCGACGAGGCAGAGCGGTGTAAAAATTATATTACAAACAACAGTCATTAGAAGTTGTTTTTGAGTTCAGTGATTCCAGATAAGGAACCTATTGCTTTGTACCCTTTTGTAAAAGCTTAAGCTCGAAAAGTAAAGCTCAATTTTTATGATCTCAGCAACTGTACCGAACCGAAATACAAATAATTTAAACAATATTTCTCGGTTGTACACTAGATATATTTCCTGAAGTTAGCACGAAAAATATTCTAGTTCCATACAAGTGCTGTTTAGATTCCACAAAAAAAAAACAAATTTATACCACAATTTTATAATTGTGTCTTTAATTACATGGCTTATTTTGATATAAAAATATTTTCTCCTTCAATTTTTTAGCAAAAAAATCAATCTAAAAACTATAATCAAAAATTAATAATCATCTATATATTATTAATAAAATATAAATATATGTATATAAATAAATATATTTATACATATTAAAAAGCGTCGACCATATGCAGATGCTACACTAGACTTTTATCCTGGATTCTGCTTAACGAAATGGCTACATGCAATAAAAGGATGTGTGATAGAACCGAATTTTCAAAATTAATATCAACATTGTCCTTGAAAGAGCTGATGACAGTTGAATTTTGCATCGAAAACGTGAACAAATTGGAAACACTAGTTTTTTGTGTAGACCAATTTAAGAAAAAGTATTCATGTAATGTTTGCAAAGTCTTTCAATATGGAGAAAAGAATTTAATTAGTCATCTTGGTGGGAAGAAACATTGCTTAAAAATGGAGTCCGTAAAGCAGTTATACGTTCCTCTGAACGGCGAAGAAAAGATTGTAACAAATAAATGCAGTAATATAAAAAAGCTAAAAGTATCTAACATTGTTGAAAATTCAAATAATATAGAAAAAGCTGGCAAAAATTCTATTTCAAGGAATCAGACTGTCTTCAGTTATAAGCCAACTAAACCATTGCAAAAAAATATTTTAATACCCAAGCCAGTCACTAAAAAGATAATTGGTTCTATATCTACTGGTATGGACCCCACAGAAATGGTATCCACGATGGCCATCATAAAAAATGCAGCTAATGCAAAACTGGTTACAAAAACAAAAATGTCTGTTGATCAGAACACAATTTCTGAGACAGATAATAGCGGCACTGTAAAAGCAATTATACCAAAGAAAACACTGGGGAAAAAGACAGTACACAGATGCCAAAACAGCTCTGTAAACTGTGACAGTTCTATAACAGCTGAATCTTTTTTGAAGACAACATTAGAATCGCAATCAAATAAAAAATATTTACAGACGTGCGTTTCAGAGAAAAAAAATGACCATATTAACGTTAACATGGCGAACGTTCAACCAATTTCAGAAAATCTGATTCAAAATGAAACAGATTCTGTTTGTGGCTTAAAAAGTTTCGTCCCGCCCAATATTGCAAAAATTCCAATGTCAACACCAACGAAAACAAAAATTTCTTGTGTTCCAATATCAAAATTAATATGTTTAAGCCAACCAGCGGATAAAAATTCTGAGACTGATGACACGATTTCTACATCTAGAGTGTCAATTGCAAATTTTAAGAACAAAAAAGAAAAAAATATTGGTGAATTAGAAATAATTACGCAATGCTTTGAAACGGAAAATGAAAAAAATCAATATATTGATATTTGTGCACCAACATCAAATTGTCATGATTCCATTTTTGAGTCAACATCAAATATACCTGAAATTTTGGGACTTCTGGGAGTTGAGTACGTTATAAAAATTATGAGAAAGCTTAATGATGGAGCTGCTAAATTTTTTTGCAGTTTATGTAATATTACCACCGACGAGATAACAATGCATAACCATATACTGAGTTACAGTCATCGTTTAAAATTTTGCGAAAAACATTTTCCGACAGCTTTACGCCAGTATAGACAGTACATTTCACATGTGCCCGAGCATCAAGTTTTTAAAATATTACCTCCAATATTAGAAAAACTGGCAAAGGCCATTGAGAAATACCATGGTCGCGAAACTGCTTATATGTGTTACGAATGTCCATTTTCCAAAAATCGACAAAGTATTGTTTCAACCGTTTATAATCGCAGACATGCATCTGAAGTGCTTGGTCCTGCATTTACGCATGTTGTAGACTTAAAAGATGTGGATTTGCTAATTGAAAATTCTAGTAAAGGTCAATTTACAATGAGTAATGCCATTAACAACAATACTTTTAACAGCCCAAATTTTTTAATTACAAATCCAAATTCTATAACCAATTACCCAAACCATCTTCATTTCAACGAAGGCTTTAGAGCAGACACTGTCGATGATGAAATTCACAAGCAAATGGTTGATATGTTTTTAAAAGAGACCAGACAAACTCAAAATCTGCGTTGTCGACAAGAGTCTCGAATTTCTAAACGGAGTCGATCAAGGTCAAACTCATCTGATCGTAAACGAAAGAGGTCAAATCGTTTAATGATATCACAATGGAATATAGAACGTAAGTCGTTGTCCCCATTAAGAGATAATGATATTTGGCAAGCTTATCGACATTTAGTTGATCAGAGTGTACGAGACTTAAATATAACATTCGATTTATATAAATCCGATCCCGAAGAACACCCTCTTTATAAAGAAGAGTGGCAAAATTTCTGGAAGCGTCGCAAGGATGAACTCATAGCTGCTGGCATAAACTATCGATCTTACAATTATCAAAATGAATGGATACTATTTTTCAACGCTCGATTAGAAGAACTCTATAATCAAGATGTTGAGAACATTAAAATAAAGTGTCGTGAAAGATTATGTTTGCCAATGACTAATGACGATTTAACAAACTCCAAGTATCACGTTCACATTTTTGATCGGTTTGAAAGTGACAAACCTACCAAAAATAACGATGATGATACAACTACATTAAATAAAAGCACAAACAACATAAATGTTATCCATGTACTTCGCCTTTTAACCGCACTTGAAGATCATTTGGGAAGTTTGGGACCTAGCATCAACGAATTATTAGCTAAAGCGCTGCAGATTTTTAAAATAAACCCAGACAATGCAAATATTTTACTTCTAACAAGTAAAAACTGTGCTATTTTAGAAACAGCTAAAGAAAAATTTACAGGTCTAATAATTTCAAAAATCTTAGATCCAGTGCAAGAACGTGCTTTGAAAAAGGCAATCATCGATACCGAACAATTACTTAAGTTTGCAACAACGTTACGGACAGACTTAAATACCAGCAACACAGAGCTCAATGTTAATATATTAGAGCATGAGTCCCACAGCAGACTACATATTAATACTTTACATAAGGAACAGGATCGCTTAGATACAAGAGAACTTGCTTCTAAACTAGCTACATCTTTAATATCTCAGGGAAAAACCAGTATTAATCAAGAAGAACTTGAACAAATAGTTCAAGTCTATTCACTCATAGAGAAGAGCAAAAATGGCGATACTACCACGTCAACTGGCTCTGTTAGTAATTTATTTACTCTTTCATCATCTGTATCTACATATAAACGAAATTCATATAATAACCTGCTATCTCAATAAAAGATTAATAGTTTTAATACAAATGCATTCATGTGTGAACAATGTCAGCAAATGAATAATTTAAGTGATAAGGATACCACAATCCATATTCCAACATTTGCATTGAGCGGCAGTAAGCATAATATGGAAACTAGTGAAAATAATTGCTCTGAAAATATGGCTCGAACAAATAAATTAAATATTAAAAAACCTGAACAAATTGATGTCTTACACAATGGTCATGACTCACAGTACAACCGATACGATTGCGATCGATTTGACAGTAGAGAATCAACAAATCGTGCAAATTATATTTTCAAAAGTAAAATAAACCACTCGAATATTTAGTCTGGACACACTGATTTGCGCACTAGAAGGAAGATAATCTGGAAATGATGCTCTGAATTTGGAGTTTGGTTTACTTTTTAGTCTAAATACTTTTGTAAATTGATTTAATGGATAAACTGGAAATTGGCTCTCAATTTAGAGTTAGATTTACTTTTTAGTCTTTTTACTTTTGTAAAATGCATCGTTTACTCATGTAAATAATATAATTACATAAATACTTATATTATAAAAACACTTTCTTTTCAATTAAATTAGTTAAATAACAGTTTTGCAACTAAATATTTCGTTACCACGTAGTCCAATAGTTAATAAGATATTAACAATATGTTATTAATATATTATAAATATTTTTTATGCTAATATCTCGAACATTATAAATTTGGAAACCAATTGTTGAACATACTAAATGTTTGTTAGCAAACCAATTTAATAAATAATTAAAATGAGCATAAATCACAACTTTATTGTTTTATTAAAACACTCACCTGGAGTTTAAACAAGTAAAAACCTTGAAGTCAGGCGTAACCGACTGCATTATACTCGTTCACGGCCCAAAAACCTATAAACAGTATAAATTGATTGCTTGGAGTCACCCCCACGACTCTCAGTAGAGGAAGTCAATGATCTACCTGCAACATTTAGCAGGAGGGCTACATTATCTTTTCTTTCAAATTTGAGGGCTCAATCTATAAAACTGGAAGATATAGCTTTTACCATTTTCCACGAGTGTATACTGCAAATTCCAAGACGGCAATATTGTCGAAAATAATTGTGTGTATGTCTAAAAAGATATAGTTATTCCCGATTTACAAAGCTTCCACATTGTTAACCGATGTTCTAGATCTAAAACTAGAAGATGCTATTGTATATACTATATCTTTCTGTTTCGGAATTATCTACTCGAGTATTTATATAAATTTTCAAGTCTAGTTCTAATAGAGCCCAAAATATTGTTGGATTTTTACAAATCCCTATAAAGACATTCAATTTAATATAATAATTAATATACCTTTATTAATATACCTTTTTTACAAGGGTATGAAAATGATTCAGTGAAAACAAGTAGATAAACACCTTTTTTTTTTTGCTGGTCCATAACTTCTGAGTTTCTTTATTACAATTTTGTAACCAAGGCCCCAAGGATTTTTCTCAATATCCATGCACAGCTCATTCCACATGTTTTCTTTTTCGAATGCTGCCGCTTCCACTGTGTGGTTTCCAGATCATCCAGTAGTCTTCTTAGTTTTCGATCCGATTAACGATCCGTTCAGAACATAGGGTTATGTCTGGCTTTCCGGCCTTGGTTTGCAACCACAAGTCTAGTCCTAGAGGCCATATCCATTATTTTCCGCCGGCTAGAGTTAGTTGTGGCATTCCCTAGTCAACTGCCCGCGCGTTAAAATCGCCGGCCACAATAAAAGGGCTCACGTCGATTCATGAGCATATCCTTGATACCATCTAACTTCAGTTTGAAATTATTTATGTCGTAGCTGGGTGTCAGGTAACAACTGACAATTGTGACGTCATTAAAGCGTGCGTCATCGAAACAGTTTCCATGTTTACCATCTTGTAGTAGCGCTTTGCTACTACTAGGTATCCATATTGCTGTGGTCTTCGTTTCATCCTCTAGCCAGGTTCCGTTGTCCTTCCGTTTATATTGCTAGCTGATGACCACTAAGTCGATTGCGTATTCCGCTTCGAGCTGAGTCAACAGCGCGTCTGCAGTTTTAGTACGATGAAGATTAGCCTGAAGGATCTTCATCATTTTATTGTAGCTAGTCGAGTCCATGGGCGTTTCTTCGATCCAGGCATGTGGTCGACTGTGCAGTTTTTCGCAGTCTTTCGTTTTTAGTCTTTCCACATTTAATGCACCATTTCGGTCTGGTCGGTTCGGTGTGCAATTTGTTTGTAGGTGTCCTACACGAAAGCACCGGTAGCACCTGAGAATATTTTGGAATAATCTCATTCTAGCCCCTACAAAACCTAATTCAAAGTTGCCCGTCTTGAGCAGCATTTCTCCAAGGTCGTTTTCTAGAGTGACAAAAGCTCTAATTTGTTCCCGACTATTTGGAGTAGTCAGTTTTATACGTAAGTCAGTGAGTCGAGTTCTCGGATTTCTACTGTCGCCGTTGGCTTCAGTGCAGCTACTTTGGCCGTTTCCTTGACTGTAGCCCTTAGTTTTTCATTAAACTCCGGCTACACCTTCTTTCCTTTTCCTCCTCCGCGTTTTCCTTATTCCTATAATGTTGTGTCCTCCTCTTCGATTGGATAGAACGTCAATAAAGCTTGTCCTCCTTCAGGTTTTATGAGGACTGTTTCTGTTCGTGGGAGTCGTTTTGCTTCCTTCCTCTGTTTGACAGGTTCCTGCCTCTTTTGAGTAGTGGGTGTTTCCTTTGCTTCCGTGCTCGCGCTCGCGGTTACTGTTACTTCCATCTTCCTAAATTTTTTTCTGCAGTGTCCAAGTTTCTGCAGTGTCCAAGTACATCCACCAGTTCATCTAGGTCTGAATCACCGTCTTTAACATCCAGACTAACATTTTTCTGGTTTTTTACTGTTGCTCTTATTCGCCGAAGGGCCTGGCGACATTATATCGTCCTCATCTTCGGCGCGGAGCTTTAGAATGTTCTCCTGCCTTGTGGTGTTTCGCTGCTAGTTTTTTGTTTGTTTTTTTTTTATACCCTGAACCCATTGAAAATGGGAAATCAGGGTATAATGGGTTTGCAAAAAGTATGTAACAGAGTATATATATTCTTGATCAGGGCGACGAGCTGAGTTGATTTAGCCCTGTCTGTCCGTCCTTCCGTCCGTCTGTCCGTATGTATGAAAGCGTCGATCTCAGAACCTATAAGAGCTAGAGACTTCAAATTTTGCACGATAGTCTGTGAATATAGTGCGCATATCGAGTTTGTTTTAGATATTTGATAAATTTTTCCGTTTCAATGATATCGATTTAAAACATTATCGAGATTCAGTTTTTTGACCATATCTTTACATCTTTTTAGCTACAGTTACCAAATTTTGCATGTAGCTTTGTGTAAATAAAGTAGATTTTCTATTTTTTTATATTTTGGATACCGGCTCTACATTTTACAAAACATTTAAATTTTTAGCCATAACCGTATTTTGTATAAAATAAAAGCATTCAATGCTGAAAGTTGCATTTAAATCCGTTATACAGAAGTTATTAAATAAATCATTTTGTCAATTGACAAAAGCACGCGGCAGCAACCTAGCATTTGGTCTGTACGTGTGCACCCATACATTCAAATCAACTGCGCAGTAGCGCGCGTGCTTGTGTGCGCATGTAGATATGTGTGCATGTGTATGTATATGCGCACAGAGGGTTAGTTATAAAGATAAAAGATGTAAGCTAGGTTGTTTAAAACACCGCCTCGGACTTGGTTCAGGGGATCTCGTAGTCGGGCCGACCCGACTAGAGCGTTCTTCTGGGATAGATTAAGGGTTTCTCAACTTAAATCTGCACCACCAAAATAAAAGTGGCGACGAGCTTTGAACGTACTTGGAGGCTTGCCATGGTTTTAACGGGACGGGGGCAGAGTCAACATTAGCCTAGAAGCCATTTCTACAAGATGTCAATCCTGTGTACTAAAGTCCTAGAATGCTGCATCTGTCAGCCCAGGGTGCGATTAATTTCAACTCATTTATTTTTATCGTTGTCCGTGGTCGGTCGAATATGTCACTGTACCCAGTTTGATTTTACTATCCCTCTGAAATTGCTACACACTTTAGTTCACAATTGGGCGAGTCGTGGAGGCAGTGTGTCAACTTGAATTACTTAGGGACAAAGATTGCTAGTGGAAATCCCCAAAAAAAAGGAAGCCCATAGCTTTGCCTTTTATTTGTAATCCCATCCCCACCGAGATAAACACCTCGCAAGATGGTTAGGTTGCATTGATAGTTTGATTATGTAGTTCGCTTTTTGGTGTGCTATTTCATCTCTTACTGGATGAATGTTCAAATCACTGTGAATGTTCTCGTTTCGAACATACCATGGTTCCCCAGTTAAAGTCCTCAGGATCTAGGATTGTGCTCGTTGTATGATATCAATCAAAGACTACTTACTGCCACCTATGCCGATGACCGCCACAGACTACCACCGACATCCTCCAAATGCAGCTTGACACATTAAATACCTACCTTAAAAGATGGAATGTGATGGTCAACCCTGAAAAGTCCACACAAACCACCTTTGCCCTAAAAAGAGGAGACTGCGTCTAAACATCAACCCCCTTGCCAACAGCCTCCTAGACAACAGCACCGTCACACGCCGTATGAAAAGATATTCCCCGCTAGACCTTTCACACCTGAAACCTCTCCCGAACACCTTACTAAGCCACACGGATAATTAAACATAATAGCTAACGGCTAAACTTAAAAATTTACTGATTATCCCACTAGACAAAATGCAAATAAAAAACAGTAAAAAAAAAATCGGCTGAAATTCAATTGGCTTGGTCGCAGTTTGAATGTGAGTTTGTGCGGATGGTAGTACAATGGGATTGGTTGCAATATTTGTTTGAAGCACATTTCGAAGCTGAGAGGCAAATGTACTGGCTCTGTCTTTGTCGCTGCTGGCCCGACTCCCAAGAGAGTTTCTAAGTTTCAGTCGGCGGGTTTAGACTTGGGTGAGCTTTCCAGAGTGGATGCTCCCCAGAGCGTGCGCTTGGAATTGTAATCTCCTGCTGCTATGAATCGTTCCCCAAGAGAGTTGTAAGAGTCCGTGAATTGATCTTCAGAGATTGAAAAGCGCAGGGGACAGTAAACAGCGGCTATGTTAAGTTTTCTGTTTTCCGTGTGTACGTTTATAGAAGGAGCTTGCAGATAATTAGTTGCAAACGTCAAACGTTGCGTCTCTGACAGCATTACACCAACGTGTTTGTCTTACAGGAATTGAGTTATTTCAAGTTTATGCCGTGAAACGCCGTTGATATTCCACATTGCTATTCGAAGAGAAGCCATTGGTTATTTGGGTTGTGATGCAAGCATCTGTATTAAGGAATTTTCGATTTTGCAAAAGGTTTTCCATTGTTGTTCTCATGAATGACATAAAGTCCATCATGCTTTGCTGGAGACTGAATATAACTGCTTCAATAAAACTTTGTGGCTGCTCCATAGGTATAAAATTGTAGAAGTTACAGTTTTTTCCGATTTGCCACGCCTCTAATGGGCGTAGATATATATTTTTTTTTTTCTAAGGGTGGTCACATACATATGTGACTTTCAAATAACCTCTTATTACTTGTAACAGCCATTTAGTTTAAATGGGCTCATACTAGGTGCACCAAGTCAAATAACTAAGAATTTCAAAATTTCATTTGACGGCCTTATGGAATTTAAATAATAATGGCCAGACCGCAAATGATATTTAATATGTGTACACTTAGCAATATGTATATGCGTATATTTAATAGTAAATATATTGATATATGTTCATACTTATATATGTATACATATGTACAAATGCGAAGTGGATTTCATAGTCCCGCAGATCGAACATCTTCAAATTTCAGCTCCTACTATTTCGACAATTTCAGCCGGCACCCAAGCCTACGTACACATTCATAAATATGCTTATACATGTACGAAGACTAACAAGTGTGTGAGCAAGCCCAGCGCGTCCCATACCCACACACATATGTAAATGCGTGTGTGAGGTCCCGCAATCGACAAATCTAAAATTTTCTGATTTTACAATTCCAACAGGTCCCAGAGATCACAATGATACAAATGCTGTATATGTACACGGACGAATGAGAGTGTGTGCTGGGACGTCTGAAAAATATTTCTTGCGTGCGTCACATATTTGATGCCATAACAAAAAATAATCATAAAAACATGAGAATTTTGTATGAGCATGGCAAAGTGTTTGACTCGTCGGCTTTGAAATTTATTTGGAAGGGTAGCGATGGGACCTCTCGATGTTAAAATTTGGCAAATTTTTCTGCACTTCTGCTTGTGCGTACATATGTATATGCATACATATACAATTCGACAGAGCGCTGAGAGTGAGGAATAACAATGTATATTGACTATATTGTGTGCAGCTCGCACTTATGCAATTAGAGAGAGCTCTGAGAATGAGCACCAACAATGTATTGTGTGCAGGTCGCACTTACGCATATCTCGCTTCATCTCGCTCGATCTCTCTGCTTTTAAATACTGTGAAGTCCCACTGCTTAGTGAAGATTTTGAGAGAGTAAGGGACCCGAACAAATACGAAGTTCAGTGGGCAGGTCCCACAGGTCGCACAAAAAAAGCGTGCCGGAAAAGTTTGTACTAGATGTCCCATCTATGTGTTGTATGGTTAGTGATATTACTCTACGACCGTTAAGGGGGATGCCAAATCGGTAAAAAGAGTATTTTACACCTAGAAACCCAAAGATTAACAAATACGTTAAGCTCAACTGCTTCGACTAAATTTTAATAAAATTATATACATCGATCTCTTTGTGGCGGCTGTACAGCTGAAGCCCGAAAATTTGACACATAGGTCAAAAACTAGTAAATACGTCAATCTTTACTTTTCTTGACAAATCAGAAAAAGAATAGTTATATCTTTTACAATTACCAAACTTTGGCATAATCGAAGTTTGATATTTTGACTTCGTTCTGGAGCCATAACTTAAAAACTATAAAAGCTAGAGACACCAAATTAACTATGTAGTTTTCTATGATGAAAATACAGATTATATATATTGCAGATTTTAGATACAGCCCCCACTAACCCCAAAGCGGAAAAAATAGTAGAGAATTGAGATTTTCCATATACACACATTTGGATGTCAACATTATGTCCTGAAAATTAAAAAAAAAACTACGTCTACCGTCGTTATTTCTCATAGTACTGCCCGCAGTGCAGGCCAAGTGCAGCCGCTAAATAAACTACGCCTTAATCGGTGCTCGTGCTTGTGTGTATATCCGTGAGTGAGTGTTGCGTAGAGATTGTTAAAAACATTACCTTGGACTTGGTTCAGGGGATCTCCTAGTCGGGAAGTCCCGACTTGAACGTTCTTACTTGGAATATATTGTTTAACATCCTTTCTCATGTCAGAGCAAATAAAACAAAACCTTGAGCGCTTTATAATAAAAATAAATGTTCTTTCGTTGTTCCAGAACTGGACATGCCTGCCTCTTCGTTGTGTGATGTACACAATGACTCTGCGTAAGTTGATTTTCAAATTATTTTTGTTTTCTTGCACGAGAAAAAAACCTGTGAATAGATTATAAATTAGATATGTAGTTCTGCAAATGTATTGTATGTTTTGTATTTAAAGAAAAAATTTTTTTTAAAGAACATTAGCGTTAGCAACTTGTCCTACCTTAACACAAAATAATTGACAATCATTGCGTTATTTATTATAAAGTTGACATGAAAATTGCACTGATCTTACACAATTTTAATTTAGGTGATTGCCTCATAATCAGTAGTTGTTTAGTATTTGATATGAAGGACAGAAATGAAACAGCTTCGCTCTAGGTCTCCTAAAACCAAATTATTTTTTCCTCTATTTAATTCGGGTCTATCAGAATAATTGATTGCTAACAAAAATAGTTGTTTTCTTCTTAATGTATAATAACATATTTTCACATCTATATGTATTATTTATTATAATCTCTGAACATATTTTCTTAAAAAAAAAAAAATTGTAGTATTAATAAATTTCTCACAGAGAAGTCTGAAGCATTGAGAAGTAAAAAACAAAAGAAGTAAAAAATAAATGCATGCATATATGCATATGTAAAAAAAAATAACAGAGTACCAAAAAAACATTTTTAATTTATCTAAAACTCGAATTACTGTATATATCTTATAAATCTCGATACAAGGACTGTATTGTTCTGTTGAACTGCTGTCTGCATTTTATTTCGTGCGTATTAAAGTTAAAAAATTTGAATTTTATTACATACTCGTTCTTACGTTTATTTCTTTTTTGGTGTGTATTTGGTTTCAGAATGCAATGTTCTAATTGGTATACTAGGAAATCATTGAAAATTTAAATGGGGGCATAAAAACTGTGCTTATTTCTGTAGCAGTCAGGAGTCGAACAAATAATAAAGTATATGTTTTTGATCGAAATATCGAGCTGATTCAAGCTAAACTAAAAACACTAGCTGTTTGAAATTTGAAGTATTTTTAGTATAAGCTTACAATATTTATCGGTTCTATTTTCTGATTATCGATTAAAAATCGTGTTTTCGTCTTGTCTTTTGATAGTTTAAAGACTTAAAAGCTATAAAGGCTATAAATAAATACACATTATGAATACTTAAGTGGTACCACCTCCTATTGAAATTAAATATCTCATAAAAAATTTTAATTGTAAAAATCATAAGCTTGAATATCGCTTTTGGGCAATAATCAACATTTTAAAATTCGCAAGGGTATACACATGAGTCTCGATAATTTCTTAACTTTATTAAATTGTGTGGATGAAGCAAAAATAAAACGTGTACAAGAATTATATTTGTATCTTTTTATTATAGCCGAAAGTGTTTAAATTACGTAAGTCAGGATGACTGGGTTACAAGTGGAAAACTGGGCTCACGTGATGCAGTGTTAGTTTTTCGCACTAATATACTTAATCCAAAAACTAGAAAAACTTTGCTAGAAACAAAACCGATACAAATGAATCTTCAAAATGGAGAGGTCACATCCACTTCGAGCAGTAAGGTGCTTAAAAAGTCTTTATCGTCTACAATTAGCAAAGCTCCATTAAATAATTTAACTCAAGGCAAAACATTTGTGTCGGTCAAAAAATTAACAATTTCCGATGATCGACGGAATGTCGTTAAGAAATCGCTTGATTTGTTTTCTTCATGTGATACTTCTGTTTCGAGCGATGGGGATGAAACCTCGCAGTATAATGACAAAAAACTCAGGATACAACAAAAACATAGTGCTTCTATTGGCGAAATAGAACGTAATTTAAATAATGAAAGTGGATATGATTCCCTAACGGCTTCTCAAAGCAATACTGACAGTAACACTAGTGAAGAAGATCAAGAGGCATCTAGTGAGGAAGATCACTGTGGAGTAAATATGCCTGCACATCACTTGCAAATTACGTATAAATTTATTCAAACTGAAACCAAATTATTAAGAAAGATTTTTAACGTTCATGGATTGACTGAAGTTCAGGGCGAATCATCAAATTTCAATTTGTTATGGACAGGAGTTCATATGAAACTAGATACCCTACGAAACTTAGCGCTTTATCAACGAGTTAACCATTTTCCAAGGTGAGTGAATATGTAATGGTCAAAATATGGTAATTCTGTTCTTTAGTTCAGAATTTTTAAAAAGGTTTATTCATGTATTATTTTGAGATGAGTTTGTGCTAGTAAAATATATATATATTTTTTTTTTGAGGCTATATGTTATATTTAATCAGTATCAGCGTGCGATATACACTATAACAAAATATTTTAACTTAAGGCGTAGCCTCGCTTAATCTTAAGGAAATAAGCTATATATAGAAAAATATTAACCTATAAATGATAAAAAGTATAAAATAATTTTTCAAAAAATTGTTATTTAACTATTATTTAGGTAAAAGGAAGTTTATAAAATATTTTTTCATTGTTTTCTTTTAAGGCTTTTGTCTATATCTTATATAATGCATATGCACTCAATAAAATTAATATTTTATTTATTTCAGTTTGCGTATTAAGTACTCTTTTGTCAAAACACCACAGACAAACAGAAGAAATCAAGCAAAAATTCGACATCAATTTTTTTTTAATATCGCCTTCGTAGATAAGTGTTCTAATCTCTCAATAGCCATGAATTAATAAAATAACCATTTAAAGTATTTCTTTCTAACTAATTAAAACACTTAATAAATTTTCCAACAATGGAATTATTTTCAAAAAAAGGATATTCTTACCAATTTAATGTATAGGGTGTCTATTCCAACAGAAAATGAAGGACATAGTCTCATTGCATTTTGACTGGCACATACAGTAATCTAAAAAAATTAAAAATTGGAATTTCTATTTAAAATAATAAATATCATTATTATTGTTCCTATTTAGGTCATATGAACTCACGCGAAAAGACCGACTCTACAAAAACATTGAACGAATGCAGCACTTGCGGGGAATGAAACATTTTGACATTGTGCCCCAATCTTTCATTCTTCCGCTCGAATCTCGAGATTTATTATTTGCACATAATAAACAAAGAGGCCCTTGGATTGTTAAACCGGCAGCTTCAAGCAGGGGACGTGGTATATTTATCGTGAATTCGGTAAAATTGTGTTAAAATATATATATAAATAACGTATGATTAAACTATTTTGCTTATAGCCAGACCAGATACCACAGGATGAACAAGTTTTAGTATCCAAATATATCGTGGATCCACTTTGTATTGATGGCCATAAGTGTGATTTGAGAGTTTATGTATTGGTTACCTCGTTTGATCCGCTGATTATATATCTTTATGAAGAGGGTATAGTCAGATTAGCGACTGTTAGGTACGACAGAAACACCGATAATTTGTGGAATCCTTGTATGCATCTTTGTAACTATAGCATCAACAAATATCATTCTGATTATATAAGATCATCTGATGCTCAAGAGGAGGATGTTGGTCATAAGTGGACCTTGTCAGCACTTTTAAGACATCTAAAACTTCAAGGATGCGATACTCATCTGTTGATGCTAAACATTGAAGATCTTATAATAAAAGCAGTTCTTGCCTGTGCTCAAACAATAATTTCCGCGTGCAGAATGTTCGTACCTAATGCAAATAACTGCTTTGAACTTTACGGTTTCGATATATTAATCGATAATACTCTCAAACCTTGGTTATTAGAAGTTAATCTCTCACCATCAATGGGTGTAGACAGTCCCTTGGATACTAAAGTAAAGGCCTGTCTTGTTACGGATTTACTGACTTGTGTTGGTATTCCAGCATATAGCCCGGAAATGACAATCCTTCATAATGGAAAACCGACCCGACAACGTAGCACGAGTTGTCAAAGGCAAGTAAATACGACTGAATCGAGCACAACACTTAGATCAACGAAAACTAAAAAAAAGTCGTTTGTCTTAAATCATTTAACACAAGAAGAGCAGCGTATTCTGCGGAGTGCGCGATTGCAGTATAATAGACGAGGAGGTTTTGTTCGCATATTCCCAACAGACGACACAATGCAACGATACGGACATTTTTTAGATCCTGCTAACGGTATTCCACTATCCACTCCAAACGTTCAAGGTCAAACATTCCAAGCATTAGTAACGCAACATAATTACAATCAAATGCTGTATTCGAATTTATACTGCCAGGGCTCGCGATTTATTAAAGACGAAGATTGTCAAGAAGGCCGTATTAAACAGTATGAACGAGCTTTGGAAACGGACTCAGAAATTCCATTTTTAAAGAAACAAGCCGTAGAAAAGTGTGAAGAAGAAGGACGAAGGCTTCGCAAGCAATTACTTAAGAAAATTGGAAGTGGGTCCACACTGACTCATTTTCAAGCTCGGCAAACGTTCAGCTTATATTTAGAGTCAGTTTTACGACGATTAACTCAAGATCCAAAAGATAGTCATGAGAAAATAATACTGAAGTTTCTTAACAAGTATGGTGGAGGTATAAAACCGCCAGTTTTGTTTCGAAATACGCAAAACGTTAGTAAAGCTCGTTCAGCAATGGTAGCTAAATTATTAGGTGATTTCTTGGAAATTTACAAAAGGGACACAGAAGCTTATGTTGATTCATTTGACCATTTTGGAATGATACCAACAAGTGCCTACAGTTTATTTTTAATACACGCTCAAGAGTCAGATTTAGAGGCAGTCCTTACTCATCACACAAACATTACTGGAATCATGCCATTTTTATATAATCGATGTGGATTGTCAGTGCCAGCAACGCCGCCTATTCCGTCCGGATTACATGGTTTTTTAAGGGCTCTGCCAGCAATGGTCTCAAATTTAGGGTTCTCTAGAGATGTAAGCAAGTATGACGGGTATTTCAAGAGCAACGATAAAAATTGTGAAAACGTACGTGATATTTCGTTAAGATCAAGAAGCACAAAGGATACCAAATAGTTAACACATTTTGTTGCAATTTATTTGTTTTAAGTATAATATTTGTTAAATGATATTTCAGTAATCTCTTTTGGATTTTAAAATTAATTTCATTAAGGCTGGATTTAAATAAAATTCAACGAAAAATATGCCTACAAATTTTATTTAGAGAATAATATTTATAAAACAATATATGTAAATTTTTTAAGGAAAATTTTCATCGACTATACCTGCTACCTTTATCTTTAACATAATACTTAAATTATATAAAGCTTTATATTAATAACTTATAAAATTTGTAAACATAAATTTTGTTAAGAACCAAAATTACAATAAAAGTGTTCCTTTGTAGTAAAAATAATATATATAAGACGACAATTAGCAATATTATTTTAAATTTGATATACAAAAATTGTTCTTATTCAAGTATTTCCTACAAAGTGTATATGTATATTTTTAATAAAATCTTAAAATTTATTTACAGGCCTTATAATTACATAATTGCAGTCCGCCGCACTATACCTTTTCTTTTGTTTTTTAAGTGTGTATAATTTATTTGATACAAGAAAAATCAGCCAAATTTACATTTATGAATTTGTAAAGATCATTGAAATTCTTTGTGTAATTCGAATTCACTTAAGTCAAACATATAAAAGCTAACGAATGAATACCAATCATGCAATCGAATTGCGAAAAAAAAACTTCCATGCTCATGAACGAAAGAGTTTACACTTCTGAAATCGTCGATAAAGATTAAAGAATAATATTGGACGTTAGGAGAGTAGAGACAACGTGAACCTGTTGGAACCTGATGAAATGGGTGGAACGAGATGTGGGTCGAATGAAGGGTCTGAAGTAAGTACAAAAATTGGAAACACAAAATAATAAACAAAGGGGGAACTTACGCATTAATGAGTAATGGAGACACTCGTTGAACGGTGCTGAATTGGTAATTTAATTACATGTTTAAAAGTGTTTCTTTTTAAAGAGACGGTCCGTTTCCGTCGAAGAATATAGGACAATCTTACAATGCTAATAGTATCTAACAAAATTACTACCAATTACAGTCAGAATAAAAATTTGATCTTTGTATCGTTGTCTAAGATCTAGTTGCTAGGAATGATTTCCGTCTCAATCCAAATTCTCTTTTTGTGAAGAAGATATTTGGAGTTTCGATTCGGGATTCAATATGTTCCCGCTATTTTATTGTTACTCAGACATGCAAACAGTAATCTGACCACCTACCTTGTTTTATTGTTGATTTGTAATGATAAACTAATTGCGGACTTGAGCCTGACAACTTAACTTGTCAACAAAATTAACTAGACAATAATTGATGCATAACACGTAAAAAAAAGAAACAATTTGTAAGTTTCGTCCACGTATTGGAGATCGCCGACTAATTAGCTTAATGCAATGGTTCTTTAAGTTATTTATTTTCTAGATCTTAACAAAGGTACTTCAGTAAAATACTATAAGTTTATTTCATTTTATACACTATTTGCATTTAAAGAACATTACAGGTTTTTTGAATATTGATCATAGACCCCGATGGACATTTAAAAACCTCAGTCGCACTGCCTCCTTGGGCAATAAGCCAACCCAATCTGAAATGTATAAGATCCATTAGTAAGGCATCGAGTTTGTTTCACGTTTTGATTACATTTTTAAATAGAGTGCATTTGTTGGTAAATCCTTAATTTGTTAACAAGATATTTAATCATATAAATTTATAGGTATAAGTGTGTTCAGCTTAATCTGATTCAGTTTTTTACCACAAGAAACGTAGATCGCATATGATTAGAGGATGTAAAAGTCAATTTTTTTGTGTATACTGACCTATTTCATACTAGGCGAGTTATTAATTGATTCAAATGGACTAAATTACGAGATTTTATACATAGCAGCAAGATTTTCAATAGTATAGCGAATAGAGACAGACAGACACTATTTAGTAGAGCTCGATTTTATTAATTGGTTAACTTAAAACCAGAGTGATTTTGTCGGGAGGTAGTATAGAAATATACATATTTCAAAACGCATTCACAGACACACCCACACAACTGAGTAATTTATGTAGCGGCTGCGCTGGGGCTCCACTATGGACTGAACAATAGAAAATTAGATATTGAATAACATCGGTTGAAGATGTACTTTCTTAATGCAATTTTGTTCAAGGTAATGCTGACATCCAAATGTGCGTATATGTAAAAGCCCATGTTAGTACAGACAGAAGAAATAGGTTTTTTGAATTTTGGGCAAAGTGGAGTCAGCAGCACACCATCTTGGCTAAGTCAGTTGAGCTCGTCGCCCTGATCAAGTACATGTACACTTTATGGAGTCTACTATGGCTTCTCCTGGCTGTGGCATATATCTCACAAAAACATTACGTCAAAAAATCCAATTTAAAATGAGTTGAGGGCATAAAAAATGTCTATAAACTTACATGTTGTCAAACTCTGTTGCATTGGTGTCGATTCCCAGGTAATTTGATTCGGCACACAGCTCTTGGGCAGAAACCAGAAAAAATATCTGTGTTGGTGTCAAATTTAATCCTGGCAGTCGGGCCATACCTTTGATAGGACCAGTTAGTGACAGCATTGAATGGTATGAAATCTGCATCCCTCCAGAATGAATTAATATATCCATGCGACTGAAGTTGGAAAATATGTTAACAGAATGGGGCACACAACGCATTGCTTTATCATCAAAGTTTTTCGTTATGGAACGCAAAATTTCCTTGGCAATTGAAACACCAATTGAAGCATAATGCAGATATGGAGGTAAACGTGCGTTGAAATAAGGTATTAGTATGACCGACAAAGGTACAACTGCGAACGTTAAAATACAAGTTAAAATTTGAGAAACATAACATCGTACGCATTATATATATATAGTTAATACCAACCAATTGAGTGGCTCAGTGTATCATAGAATATCGTCGACACTATGGGATATGCCCATCTGAAATTGAAGATAGGAAGAACTATACGTTTGTTATATATGTATGCTTAACACTTACGCGTCATGGGAACTAGCATCCATATTTATTTTATTGGGTACAATTTTATTCCTTTTATAAATCTCCAAAATATTTTCAAGCCAATTATCCGGAATGATTTGAAGACGCTCCAATGATTTCGTTAAATGTGTTACATTCGAGAATCCTTCCCATGTTTTTGATTGAATTTTTAAAGCTGAAAGCTTTACAAGTGCGGCCCCTTTTAAGGAAGGTGCTCGTTTTAAGTGAGCTTTAAGTGATTTGAAGATTATATCTGCCTAAAAGTCAAAATCTATGAAATTGTTATTTAATTGATTTAAGAATATTCAGTACCCGTTTTATAATGTCTTTTGAATCTACTGAAGAAAATTGTGAAATATATAATGCTGAAGCAAGTTCCGGTAAGGCCCACATAGTAGAACGTGTGCAAACCTCCGGAGTTGGAAAATCTTTTGGTAAAATTTCAAGTACACTTAGTAATAACATAGAGTTGTGTGCAATTCTTGACGGATACTTCGTAAGAAATGACTGTAACGCTCTGAGATAATCAGCATTTCTCACAACTATTGGCCCACTCCAGTCCTTTGGAATTAACAAGGTCCAATTAAGCTGAAACAATGCAATTTAAAGATATATTTGATAATGTTCTTGACGGGAGTGCCCAGATTACAGAGGAAATTTTATAAAGGAAACAGCTGAAGGACTTCCTACACAAGTAATCGAATGTTAAAAATCCTTGACATATTCATTTGGTAAATTAACATTTTTAGAACTAAGATTGTTTTTTTTTAATCAAAAGTGAAATGAAAATGAAAAAAAAGAAATTTTCATAGAAAAGAAATCATCATAAGATATAAGGGCTCATTAGTGGACCTTCATTTTACAAATTTCTCACGTATCAGAAAAAATGTATGTCACTAGATAAGCTCAAAAATGCAAGGATCCCTAAACAAACATTATTACGCAAATGCTGAAGTTTAAATTTAAGATGTCTTCGTCTCATAAAATTGTTATATACTTGAAAACAGTTCTGTAAATGGATATATTCGATTACAAATGAGTTTGTAAGTTAACTTATAAATAGTTTAGAAGATTAATTCAGGCAATATGTTTTTTACTTACAACTGGGTACATGGTCTGTAAACTAGATATATTATACAAAACAGAGCTGTCCCAAAACCCCCGGCGTGATTGCTCAACTTGAAGCTAAAAATAGATGTAAGAAATAAAAATATTTTAACAATTAAGAGAAATATTTAAGTTTGTTCATATTACATTATTTCGATTTGATTTCTGAATGAATTTATTTATCAAAAATTAGTATACAAATGCTAAAGGATAAGAGATAATTATTCTCCCACTACCTTCTCAAAAATCGCTTGAGGGTAACGCGGTACGCACACAATTTTCGATTGAAATGGGAACAAGGATAACAAGTAAAAACGCTCTAGTCAGGACTGCCCGACTATGAGATTTTTAAAGTAAAAAAGTAAGAGTAAAAAATTTGTATTTGAACAAAAAATGTCGACAGCAGCGGGATTTGAACCTGGTAAACACGCCACTAAAGTAGCAGCGGCGAGAATTACAATTTAGTTGAAATTGCGATTTAACAAACAAAATTCATAGAAATTTCTTAAATAACTTCTATGTAACTAAACGGATTCAACTAACATTTTCAGCTTTGAATTCTTTTACTTTATTGAAAATACGGTTTTACTTAAAATAATTAAAAAATTTTATTTTGCTTTAATATATATTTTTTTTTAAACTGATTTTGCAAAATGTGTAGCCGGTATCCAACATATAAAGAAATAGAAACTGTGTCTTATTTACAAGAAGTTAAATGCAAAATTTTGTGTCTGTAGCTAAAAATATGTAAAAGACATCCTTAAAAAACTGAATCTTGATAAACTTTTTTCATCGATATCAGCAAAACAAAAAAGTTATCGAATATCTGAAAAAAATTGATATGCTCGCTATATGCATGGATTTTCGTTCAAAATTTCAAGTCTCTAGCTCTTATAGGTTCTGAGATCGACGCGTTCATACATACGAATAGAAGGACAATGCCAAATCGACTCAGCTCGTCGCCCTCTACTTTCTTAATGAAATTTTCAGGACATAATATTGATATCTAAAGATGTCTATATGCGAAATCCCAACTCCCTAGTATTTGAAATACGATTTTCCACTTTTGGGGGTAATGGGGGGAGGTATCCAAAATTGTTTGTTTTCTTTTACTGTATTTTCATCACAGCAACCTACATAGTCAATTTGGTGTCTCTAGGTATTACGGTCTTAAAGCTATAGCTTAAAAACAAAGTCAAAATATCGATTGTTATCGATAATAAGGAAATAGGATGAGTTATCCAAAAAAAAATTCACTTGTACTGCGTATGGTATACACGAATATATATTTAAAATTTCAAATCTCTAGCTTTTGTGGTTTACGAGATCACTGCGTTCATACGGAAGGACAGACGGACGGACGGACGGACAGACGGACATGGCTAGATCGCCTCAGCTCGTCGTCCTGATCAAGAATATATATACTTTATGGGGTCTGCCACGCCTCCTTCTGCCTGTTACATACATTGTCACAAAACCATTATACCCTGAATTCCCATTTTCAATGGGTTCAGCGTATAGTAAAAGCAGTGGTCGTATCGAATGAACACTGCAGTCTGCAGTTGTAATATATATATATAATATTGCTTAAGCCAACGAAATGCTGATCCGGAAACTTGTGTTGTTGAAGAAAAGGCTACAAAAGTAGCTCCTGGAATTATTGAGAATACTAACAAATGGTAGTTGCTGCAGATGTAAACACCGTTGCTTTAGTTAATAGTGCTTTCTCTTTTGTTATTGCCCTTTAAACATACTTGCAAACTTAAATAGAAGCGGCTTTTGGTTTCACAATTTTTAAGATGTATAGAATACTAAAAATTTAAAACGTTCAGGCTCTAAGTCTAGCGAGTGCCGTGAGAACGGACTTTTAAAAAAAAATCGTATGGATAAATGGCCAATTCATTAACTTTTCTGAAACGTTTTAATCATTTGTTTGTTGGCTTTGCTAAAATAAACGATATTAAAATTGGATACATTATAAAAAATTTACCTTGTTGAGGTCCTTTATAAATTCTATAATTGTGTCTTTCTCAGATATTCGTTGAGCATAGGATAAGTAACTTGGTAAAACATGATCAATTACATCAGGCAAGAGGTTAGGTATCCCTTGACGTAGCCGATTTGGAGGTGCTTTAGGGCTCATCCATCTAATTTTGTTCTGGAAATAAAATACATTTATATTTGATCTGTTAAATAGTAAAGGAAGGTTTTCTTTAAAAGTATCAATATGTACAAAGTCCGCTGTTGCTCAGATCCTTCCTCTAAATGGCAAAGACTCCATTAACCTGAAAATTCAGTCGTATTGAAAATTGGGCAACTGGATTTCTCTTAAGGGGGATTACTTTTATATATCTTTATCTGATTTACTGATTCACTTCTAACAAAACTCCTTCAAAAAGTTCAATTTTAAAGGCATTAAAAAAGTTATGCCATAAAAAAAGGTTGTATTTCGATCGATATTTAGGATGACTATACTGCGAGAAAATGTTGAAGACAGATACCGAGTGGCTTCTAAAAAAAATATTTGCAATGTAGGTTTTTTATGTGCATAAGGTGTACAAAGTATTTTAAAGTCGAAAATTGTTGACCAATGCATTGCAGGTTGGTGTTCATTTCTTAGGGCTGAACAATACATACCTCCAATATAATAGATGATGTACTCGGTCCACTTATGATAAGAAGCACATGTGGTCTTCTCCCATAACTTAGATCGTAATATATATCAACAAGCGGACTTGGTCCAAGTTCATAAATTTTAGCCACAAGCGGTGCAATCGACGAAGGACCTATGACGCCAACCGTTAAATAACCTCCTAGACTGTCCAAAATGCGGTTTATAGCACTTGAATTTGTTGTCAGCTTAAGGCAGCTTTTATATAAGCTCTGAAGTTTCTTAAAATTTTCACTTATGCTTGAATTCTCCAAAAGCACTAAAAAGAATAAATATATAAAGATTAACTTTAAATACATAATCTAAGAAATATAGAACTTACTCTGCATTTGAGTATCAACTGATTTTTGTGAATTTCCCATTTCAATTAAATTAGTTTCATTTTTATTGAACTTTCGGCGCCAACAACTAAACTTCTTAAATTCTGAACAAGGATCTTTATTCCAATTAAGTCTCGCTTGAATGTTGGAAGAAACTGTTTCACAAATAGCTTCCGTACATTCCGAAGGAGATGAAATTGTTGGCGAACATCCATCGCCTTCCAAATAGCAATCTCTTGGGAGTGGAGAGGGAGCTGTACTAATCAAAAATAATATCGGTGATGCAACCAATAAAGTTGTGACCAGTAGAGTTGCGGACGTTATGGCAACTTTGTGTACTGCAGCTGAGGTGCGCAGCCATATACAAGGAGCACAGCATATCCAGCCAATGATGTTATTCTAAAAATATAGTTTTACGTCAAGCATTACGTTGAAAGTAACAACAAGTTCAAGTGTCTTTATACCTTGTTATATCGTCCTGCTAAATTATCTAAATTAGAATTGTCGATAATTTCAACTTCATCAGCTTTACCAAATTGATTCGAGCAAATTGGAGTCTTAAATGACAGCTGTTTTTGGAGGAGCGATGCGCTACTGCCCCCCGATGGGTTTGCAGAAGTAATAACATTACGAGCATTGTTTCCTAGTCCACTTACGCCTGATTTCCGAAATGTGTTACGTGAGCTGAACTCAGCCGCCATTGTGTTTTTTTATTGCTCTACAGAATATAATTACTTTTATAAATTAGCTGTTCAGATTTTTAATAATTGGCACATTTCACACGAATGCATCATCGTTCAATAGATTACATGCGTTTAATCGATATTATCTTTGGAAAAATAAGTCATAAGAGTGCTCCAACTTGCATAGTCGCACGTCCATAACTCAATTTAAGTCCTTTCTGTTCACTACTAAACACTTGCAACACAGTTCTAATCCTCGAAGCGATTGTATAAATTATTATCAATTTATTTAATGTATATTATTTGCATTTCAATTCATATACCGAACTTACAATCACAGTATTTGGCAAACACTCAAAAAGCTGAAGGCGAAAGCTTTTGCAAGGAAAAGCTTTTCGTACTAACATATGTATGTATGTGTATAATCATTGAGTATTTTAGGTATTAGTCGTTTATTACTTAATTGCAAATATATACTATAGAAACCAAAGCAAAAGAAAAATAATATCCTACTTTATGCAACTTTGTTAGGAAATAAAAATAATATAAAAATATCTGTCAAGCAATTCCAGTCAATTCATCGCTTGACGCCGCAGTGTTTGCAAACAAAAAGAGAGTGCATTATATGCATTTGTTGTTGCAGAGCCGACTCACGCGTGACTAGAACACTTGCAAGTCTAAGAATCAATGTTTGCGAGTCGTACATATGTTCATAGGTCAGCATTCTGGCGTCTTTACAATAACATTACAATAACATTTTTAATAAGACAAATTTAAATTTATTTAAATTTTTATTTAAAAAAAATACTAATGAATAAAAATAGTATTCCTTTACATGTTTTGTGCGTTGTCTACGATTTCTTTATTAATTTTCTACATAAAGACCTTATAAAAATAGAAAAAAAATGAAATCTAGCGACTGCGCATTACATAGGCGCCATCTGAAAGTTTATTTGAACTATTGGACTTTATATATGAAATATCTTTCCTAATAATGCCTATTTTGCTGAAGGTCTTACTTTTCGACTGTCCGTTCGTAAGAGCTTATTTTTGCAAAGCTACCGTAAGTGCAGTATATCTGAAAAAAAACTAGAAGGATGGGGATTGGTAATACCCTTGCAAATGTAAAGGATAGAGATATAGTTTTCTCTGCTTTGCCCCCAACAAATGGATATAAATAATTTTTATACCCTTGCAAAAAGGGTATATTAATTTTGGTCAGAAGTTTGCAACGCAGAGAAGGAAGCCTCTCCGACCATATAAAGTATATATATTCTTGATCAGCAAGACGAGCTGAGTTGATATAGCCATGTCCGTCTGTCCGTCTGTCTGTCTGTCCGTCTGTCCGTCTGTCTGGATCAACGCAATCTCCTCCGAGACTATAAGAGCTACAGAGCTGAAATTTTGCACGTAGGCTGGAATGTGCTGCAGACATTGTATATCTCGGAATCATCTGGATCGGATGACTATATCCTATAGCTCCCATAGGACAGATCGGTTTTAAGAAATGTTTTAGTGGGATAACTTCGACGTTATTAAAGTCAGAGACTTGATATTTGGAATATATACTCCTGATATGCACCCAAATACAAAAAGATATAGATTATATATCTACGCCCTTTGGGGGCGTGGAAAATCGGATAAAACTATATCTTCTACAGTTTTGAAGCTAGAGCATCCAAATTGGGAAAGTAATATACTTTTGGCCTTCCCTTCAGATTTATCAAAAAATTATATATCCACGCCTACTTGGGGCGTGGCAAATCGGGAAAGTCTATATAGTGCTTAACATAAATCCTTCAATATTTTGGATGCTGTTAAAGTCAGAGACTTGAAACTTAAAACATATATTTGTATCAACCACCCCTAGAAAAAAAGATAAAGAATATATATATACGCCCATTAGGGGTGTGGCAAATCGGAAAAAACTATATCTTCTACAATTTTACACCTAGAGTTGCAAAAATTGGCACAGACGTCAGGCTTGACCGTTTCGACAAAATTATGAAAAATTATATATATCTGCCTCTTGGGGGCGTGGTAAATCGGAGAAAACTATATCTTCCAAAGTCTTATAGGTACAGCTTCAAAATTTGATATATAGGTTACTATTGCCCTGCTCAATAGATTGCCCAAAAATGATATATATCCAATTGATGGGGGCGTGGCAAATCGGGAAAGTCTATATAGAGCTTAACATAAATTCTCCAATATTTTGGACCCTGTTAAAGCCAGAGACTTGAAACTTAAAACATATATTTGTATCAACCACCCCTAGAAAAAAGATAAAGAATATATATCTACGCCCATTAGGGGCGTGGCAAATCGGAAAAAACTATATCTTCTACAATTTTACACCTAGAGTTCCAAAAATTGACACAGACGTTAGGCTTAACCGTTTTGACAAAATGATGAAAAATTATATAAATCAGACCCTAATGGGCATTTTTTTAGGTGGCTGATACATATATGTATATGTTTAAGGTTTCAAGTCTCTGGCTTTAACAGCATCCAAAATATTGAAGGATTTATGTTACGCACTATATAGACTTTCCCGATTTGCCACGCCCCAAGTGGGCGTGGTTATATAGCTTTTTGATCATTCTAAAGGGGAGGTCAACAGTATATTACTTTCTAAATTTGGATGCTCTACCTTCAAAACTGTAGAAGATATAGTTTTACCCGATTTGCCACGCCCCCAAAGGCCGTATCTATATACTCCATATCTTTTTGTATGGGGGTGCGATTCATTAGTATATATTCCTAGTTTAAGGCTTCAATAGCTCCGAAGTTATCCCACTGAAACATTTCTTAAAACTATGGGAGCTATAGGATATAGTAGTCCGATCCGAATGATTTCGACATATACAATGCCTGCAGCAGATTGGAGCGTATGTGCTAAATTTTGCTAAGCGCCAAACTTGAGAAAGGCTCGACATAGTCGGCTAAATTTTTTTGTCATATTTATGTAAAGGTACAAAGAAGGCTATGATGGAGAGAGAAAATGAACAGTTTTCTTTTCCCATACAAACCAGTTTGACGGACCAATATCTTTTGACGAAGTCTGCCGGAGACGCTAGTTTATTATAATACACAGTTTCAGTAATTAATTATTGCTTTGCTAAAGTATTCAAAAAAATCGAATACATTCATTGATGAAATCGTCAACAAATTTGAAACAAATAATGAACCTAATATTTGATATATTTCTGATAACTTGTATTATAATTTACCTGCGGACGAGCTACACTTTAGTTAAAAGCAATGGCGATTCTTTTCAAATAAAAAATTTAAATGCTGTCTTACTTAACTGTCCAATTGATGATGAAGAATCGACCTGTGAGCCTCAGTTGCTTGTCAATATTTATTTTAAGCCGGATTTAAATGTGAAATCTCAAGATAACCTTCTAATACTGGATGAAACTTATGAACCTACCAAACGTCAAAACTTTAAAACGATGTCTCCGTACATCATAGTAGTAAGCAGAAGCGAGCCAATTGTAATGCATCCACTACACTTATCAAATGTAAGTTGTCTAGTTCTTTTTTAATAGTGTATGCAACTAATTTAATATCCTTACAATATGCTTGCAGTGCACTCATTTAACTAGTAATTACAATACATTCATTTGTAACGGTAAGTATATGTTGATATCAGTAATGTTATTGATACAATTAATTTAAATATAAATTAGATACTTATTATATATTTCTCATTGTACAACACAATGCTGAATCTTATACAATTGAAATTGGGTTTGAAATTGAAAATTTGTCATATCTTTTTTAGCGCTATTAGAAGGTTGTTTCAGTTAAGTTCGTTTGAACTTGTGAACTTATTTATACATACATACATACATACATAGCCTTTCTAAGAAAAAAATGAAAGAATAGAGTAAACCATCTCAAAAAATTAGAAAAGTTCTGACATGAATATATTCTTTATAGTTCAGGGCTTACGAACGAAAACGATGCAAAATGCTGCGTGTAGTATACGTAGTTACCCATTAAGCGAACTGAATGCAAATACGACCTTAAAGAAAAGATTTAAATATGTCGTCGATAATTTAATATCATTATATCTAAAAACTATGTACGGTATGTTTTTTGAGATATGTGCGATCTTTAACAGACGATATTTTCAATGTTAGTTCAGATAATTCAAAAAAACATTTTTTTCTGAAAGACAGCTTTATTCTCTTAAATTTATGTATACATCAGTTTGCTCTACGTCCAACAACAACAATAACAAAATTCTGTTTTACAAATGATTCACTTAACTGATAACAAAAATGTGACCACTATTAATTCAAGCATTGGCTAAGTTTAGAATTGACAAACTAATATAATCAGTATATAATCAGCAGGTAAAATCTGTTACCAGTAATACAATGCATAATGGGAGAAATATGTTATCGTTTAAAGTTAATCAAGGTTTAGTAGCGATGGCACTTGGTAATCCTTTTTGCTAAGAAGTAAGAACTTTAATTATTGATTACTATATATTTGGGAAGACATTTGGTAAAATTGCCAAATAATTAAGAATTTAAAAGTCATCACTTCAAGGAATGATAACCATTTTTAATAAAAATGGAAATGTCGATAGTAAAATAGCCGACAAAAGAGCTCTAGCCGTAATAGCGAAGACAGATTGACGACAATCTGTAAGAAATGTGGCCTCTGAGTGGTCGAACAAAATTGAATAAGTGTTAAGCGTGAATAGACGCTAGAAATATAGGATATCGGTTCTATAAAGTATGTATTGTGATAACCTGTGTAACAAATTCAATTGTTGAACTTTCTCGAAGGCTAAGGAAAAGTCATTGCTTACGCTTCGACAAAAGAAGATGCTTTTGCGATGGGCTAGGAAAAGGATGATGGACTCAAAGGCAATTTTTAATGCCTTAAAAGGACTGCCAAGTTTGTCGCCAAAGGAGTAAGAAAACTTAATTTAATTGAGGGGTCAGTCAACGCTGACAAATATATTAACATATTGGAAAAAAATTTGTTGCCATCGATTTTAAAACTCGCAAACTATGGTAAATTCACATTTCAACAAGACGGAGCATGATCTCACACTGCCAAACAAACTATAAATTGGGTGGAATATAACGAAATAAAGTTCCTGGATTATAAAGGTCAAAGGGGATGTTCCTCAATAAAAAGTAGTGAAAAACAAGTAAGAACGTTGCAGTCGGGCGCCACCGACTGCGTCAGACTCTGTTCTTGTTAAAGGTGTGTAGGCTCAATAAATATGTAGACCGTCCGTCCGTCTTTCCGTATGTTTGAATGCGAGATTATTGAGATTCCTTTTTTGAGCGTGTCTTTTACATCAATTTAGCTACAGTCATACAATTTTACATATAGCTTTTTTAAAATAAAATACTATTTTGGTTTTTATTATATATTTTGGATACTGGCTCCACATTTCACAAAATCAATTTAATAAAAGTTCAGTTGCAAATAAAGCCACATTTAAATTTTTTTTAATTTTTTAGGTAAAACCGTATTTTTAATAAAATATAAGGATTTATGCAGAAAGTTTTATCAAAATCCATTAAGTAACATAGAAGTTATAAAAAAAAAAACATTTTAATAAATGATAATATCACGCGTCAGCGCTGGGAATCGAACCTGGGTCACGCGCTTCGCATGCCACCACTCTAGCCACAACACCACGGCGTCTCTTGCGTGGCTATGTGCCAAACTGAGTTTGGAAGTGTTTTGATTTGGTTAAACAGACTTGCGTTGTGGTAGCGAAGACCCTGCTTCAATCCTCAGTTAGGTCAACTAGAATTTGTTTTACGGAGGCTTACATTATGATTATTATTATTTTTTTTTTTCGTAAATTTAAATTTCATGAACAGTAACCCACATGTCAAATTTGGATGCTCTACGTCTAAGACTGTAGGAGATACAGTTTTACCCTATTTGCCACGCCCCAAATGGGCGTAGCTATATATAACATACATTTTTGGGTAGAGGTAGGATACTAGTATATATATTCCAAGTCCCAACTCTCTGACGGAAATATTGCCGAAATTATCACGGTTTTAGTAAAAGATATAGTAATTCCCGATTTGCCACGCCCCCAGAAGACGTGGATACATAACTTTTGACTTATCTTAAGAGGAGGTCAACAGTATCCCACATGCAAAATTTGGACGCTCTAGCTGCAAAACTGTAGGAGATACAGTTTTATCCGATTTGCCACGCCCTTAATGGGCGTAAATATCTATAATATATATTTTTGATTCCGAGTGATCTACTTGCACATGTATTCCAAATTTCAAGTCTCTAGCTCTTAATACGCTCAAAATATTATAAGATTTATACAAATCGCTATATATATATTCCCGATTTGGTACGCCCCCAGGGGGCGTGGGTATATAACTTTTTGATGTAACTTAAGGGAAGGTCAACAGTAACCCACATGCCAAATTTGGATGCTCTAGCTTCAAAACTGTAGAAGATATAGTTTTATCCGATTTGCCACGCCCACAATGGGCGTAGATATATAATCTATATCTTAAAACGTCCGCGTGGTGTACACGAATATATATTCTAAATCCCATTTCTTAGACTTCAATATTGACGAAAATAACAGCAAAATAATAGTCTTAATAGATATAGCATTTCCCGATTTGCCACGCCCCCTGTGGGCGTATCGGAAAAATACTCAAACTTGATCTGACGCGGATACACACGAGTATATATTCCAAATTACAAGTCTCTAGCTTCTATAGTGTCCAAATGCTGCGCGTTCATACAGACAGACGGACAGACGGACAGACGGACAGACAGCAAGATGGACATTGCACAAATCCAATAGACTCTTTTTCCCTTTGGGAACAGAGTCTAATTATAAAATTAATTGTTCTTAAAGTAAAATACTAAATCAATTCACAAAGCATACGAATTAATAGTGGTCACATTTTTGTTATCAGTTAAGTGAATCATTTGGAAAACAGAATTTTGTTATTGTTGTTGTTGGACGTAGAGCAAACTGATGCATACAAAAATTTAAGATAATAAAGGTATCTTTCACAAAAATTAACTGAACTAACATTAACAAGTAAGAAAGCTCTAGTCGGGTCTGCCCGACTACGAGATCCCCTGAACCAAGTCCGAGCTGATGTTTTAAACAACCTAGCTTACATATTTTATCTATACATATTACCTCTGCGCGCATATACACATGCACACATGCACACATACACACATGCACACATATACACATGCACACATTTGTATACACATGCACACATATACATACCATGCACACAGAAACGCCCGCAGATTACTGCGTAGTTGATTTGAATGTATGTGTGCACACGTACAGGCTGCTGCCGCGTGCTTTTACAATGTTTCCTTTAATAACTTCTGTATTACTTAACGGATTTGAATGCAAATTTCTGCATTGAATGCTATTAATTTATTGAAAATACGGTTTTTACTAAAAAATTTTTTAAATAAATTTTTTTTGTAAAATGTGGAGCCGGTATCCAAAATATGAAAAAATAGAAAATGTATTTTATTTATAAAAAGCTAAAAACAAAATTTGGTAGCTGTAGCTAAAAATATGTAAAAGATATGGTCAAAAAACTGAATCTTGATAACGTTTTAAATCGATATCATTGAAACGGAAAAATTTATCGAATATCTAAAATAAACTCGATATTTTCGCTGTATACACAGACCATCATGCAAAATTTGAAGTCTCTAGCTCTTATGGGTTCTGAGATCGACGCGTTCATACATACGGACAGACGGACCGACAGACGGACGGACATACAGACGGACAGGGCTAAATCGACTCAGCTCGTCGCCCTGATCAAGAATATATATACTTTATGGGGTCTGCCACTCCTCCTTCTGCCTGTTACATACTTTTTGCAAAACCATTATACCCTGATTTCCCATTTTCAATGGGTTCAGGGTATAATTAATTGAGTCCTTAGCGGGACTCGAATGCTTGATCTTGGCGCTAACTGCCATGTGGTTTTGCAGATTGAAAAAATGTTTAATACCGTTGCATAAAGAGTATATAAGTTTTGGTCAGAAGCTTTTTATACCCTTGCAAAAAGGGTATATTAATTTTGGTCAGAAGTTTGCAACGCAGAGAAGGAAGCATCTCCGACCATATAAAGTATATATATTCTTGATCAGCAAGACGAGCTGAGTTGATATAGCCATGTCCGTCTGTCCGTCTGTCTGTCTGTCCGTCTGTCCGTCTGTCTGGATCAACGCAATCTCCTCCGAGACTATAAGAGCTACAGAGCTGAAATTTTGCACGTAGGCTGGAATGTGCTGCAGACATTGTATATCTCGGAATCATCCGGATCGGATAACTATATCCTATAGCTCCCATAGGACAGATCGGTTTTAAGAAATGTTTTAGTGGGATAACTTCGACGTTATTAAAGTCAGAGTCTTGAAATTTGCAATATATACTCCTGATATGCACCCATATACAAAAATATATAGATTATATAGCTACGCCCATTGGGGGCGTGGCAAATCGGATAAAACTGTATCTTCTACAGTTTTGAAGCTAGAGCATCCAAATTTGGAAAGTAATATACATTTGGCCTTCCCTTCAGATTGATCAAAAAATTATATATCCACGCCTACTTGGGGCGTGGCAAATCGGGAAAGTCTATATAGTGCTTAACATAAACCCTTCAATATTTTGGACGTTGTTAAAGCCAGAGACTTGAAACTTAAAACATATATTTGTATCAACCACCCCTAGAAAAAAAGATAAAGAATATATATCTACGCCCATTAGGGGCGTGGCAAATCGGAGAAAACTATATCTTCCAAAGTCTTATAGGTACAGCTGCAAAATTTGATATATAGCTTACTGTTTCCCTGCTTAATAGATTGCCTATAAAATTTATATATCCAATTGTTGGAGGCGCGGCAAATCAGAAAAAACTGTATCTAAATCCTTTGCAATTGCAAGGGTATTACCAAACTTCGGCATGGCCGAAGTTAGCCCATCCCTCTAGCTTTTTTTAAATTTTTAAGGTTACTTTAAGGATTTTGATTAAATTTGTAACATTTAATGGTTTTATTTCATTATTTTATTTTAAGAGTTGACATCAGCTTACAAAATTTAAGCCATAGCCATGTTAAAGCAAAGGCTACAAAGGCCTTCGACTAAATAATGTAATGATACATATTTTAAAAAATCTATTTGTGTATATATATACAATACAATGAGCTTAGTAATTTTTAGAATTGTTCTTATAAATATAATAAGTGGTATGATAGTTATAAAATTATGATTGTACTAAGTTAGAGTAATCTTAAATTAATCTAAATTCTAGGGAAATATCACACTCTTTGAGGTATTTTGTTCAGGTTTTAATGTTATTTGTGGATGGGTTAGATAATGCAGATATTTTATTTTAAGTAAAAGTAGGATAGGTAGTAAGCAAATAATTGAGGGTAAATGTGGTTTTGGAATGGCAGTAAGGACATGAAGTGGGGATATTTTTGTCCAAATAGTTTGCGTGTGTTATATTTGTGTGTCCCAATCGGAGTCGTATAAACTTGATTTCTTCGATTCAGAACATCTTAATTTTATTTTGATTGACTAGTTTTTATACCCTGAACCCATTGAAAATGGGAATTCAGGGTATAATGGTTTTGTGACAATGTATGTAACAGGCAGAAGGAGGCATGGCAGACCCCATAAAGTATATATATTCTTGATCAGGACGACAAGCTGAGTCGATCTAGCCATGTCCGTCTGTCCGTCTGTCCGTCCGTCCGTCTGTCCGTCTGTCCATCTGTCCGTCCGTATGTACGCAGTGATCTCGTAAACCACAAAACCTAGAGATTTGAGATTTTAGATATATATTCTTGTATACCATACGCAGTACAAGTTTATTTTTTTTTTTCGATATTTCATCCTATTTCCTTATTATCGATAACAATCGATATTTTGACTTTGTTTTTAAGCTATAAATTTTAGACCATAATACCTAGAGACACCAAATTGACTATGTAGGTTGCTGTGATGTAAATACAGATAATAAACTTTTTAAATTTTGGATACCCATAAGTGGAAAAAACGTATTTCAAATACTAGGGAGTTGGGATTTCGTATATATACACCTCTAGATGTCAATATTATGTCCTGAAAATTTTATTAAGAAAGTAGATCTAGAACCGAAGTTATTTAACAATGAATTTCTCATAATGCTGCCCAGAATGCAGCCCAAGCGCAGCCGCTAAATCATCTACGCAGTAAGCGACGCGCGTGCTTGTGTATGTAATGTGTGCGTGGCAGAAGGGCATGGCAGATCCCACAAAATGTATATATTCTTGATCAAGGAGAAGAGCTGAGTCGATTTGGCCCTGTCCGTCTGTCCGTCCGTCCGTTCGACTGTCCGTCCGTATGAACGCAATGATCTCGTAAACAACAAAAGCTAGAGATTTGAAATTTGAAATATATATTCTTGTATACCATACGCAGCAGTACGAGCTTATTTTGTTTTGATAACTCATCCTATTTCATTATTATCGATGACAATCGATATTTTGATTTTTTTAAAGCCATAACTTAAAGACCTTAATAGCTAGAGACACCAAATTTTGTAGATTTCTCAGATAAAAATATAGATTATGAACGTTTCTGATTTTGGATACTGCCCCCTTTTGGCCTCAAAAAAGAAAAAATCGTATTTCAATAGTACAATAGTACAATTTCTCATAATGCTGCCCAGAATGCAGCCCAAGCGCAGCCGCTAAATCAATTTCTATAAACGTTTGGTGGAGTTGTCTTTTTGTTAAATTTACAAAGGTTGGTGGTACTGGGGAGAATACCCTAAGATGGAGCTTTATGTTTTAGTTTTTTGAGAGGTGTAAGGGAGAAGTCCATTACTTTGTTGCAGACCAAAACTTGGTTAGGGCCACCCTTTTTAGACTCTGTTCCCAAAGGGAAAAAGAGTCTATTGGATTTGTGCAATGTCCATCTTGCTGTCTGTCCGTCTGTCCGTCTGTCTGTATGAACGCGCAGCATTTGGACACTATAGAAGCTAGAGACTTGTAATTTGGAATATATACTCGTGTGTATCCGCGTCAGATCAAGTTTGAGTATTTTTCCGATACGCCCACAGGGGGCGTGGCAAATCGGGAAATGCTATATCTATTAAGACTAAAACGCTGTTATTTTCGTCAATATTGAAGTCTAAGAAATGGGATTTAGAATATATATTCGTGTACACCACGCGGACGTTTTAAGATATAGATTATATATCTACGCCCATTGTGGGCGTGGCAAATCGGATAAAACTATATCTTCTACAGTTTTGAAGCTAGAGCATCCAAATTTGGCATGTGGGTTACTGTTGACCTTCCCTTAAGTTACATCAAAAAGTTATATACCCACGCCCCCTGGGGGCGTACCAAATCGGGAATATATATATAGCGATTTGTATAAATCTTATAATATTTTGAGCGTATTAAGAGCTAGAGACTTGAAATTTGGAATACATGTGCAAGTAGATCACTCGGAATCAAAAATATATATTATAGATATTTACGCCCATTAAGGGCGTGGCAAATCGGATAAAACTGTATCTCCTACAGTTTTGCAGCTAGAGCGTCCAAATTTTGCATGTGGGATACTGTTGACCTCCTCTTAAGATAAGTCAAAAGTTATGTATCCACGTCTTCTGGGGGCGTGGCAAATCGGGAATTACTATATCTTTTACTAAAACCGTGATAATTTCGGCAATATTTCCGTCAGAGAGTTGGGACTTGGAATATATATACTAGTATCCTACCTCTACCCAAAAATGTATGTTATATATAGCTACGCCCATTTGGGGCGTGGCAAATAGGGAAAAACTGTATCTCCTACAGTCTTAGACGTAGAGCATCCAAATTTGACATGTGGGTTACTGTTCATGAAATTTAAATTTACGAAAAAAAAAAAATAATAATAATCATAATGTAAGCCTCCGTAAAACAAATTCTAGTTGACCTAACTGGGGATTGAAGCAGGGTCTTCGCTACCACAACGCAAGTCTGTTTAACCAAATCAAAACACTTCCAAACTCAGTTTGGCACATAGCCACGCAAGAGACGCCGTGGTGTTGTGGGTAGAGTGGTGGCATGCGAAGCGCGTGACCCAGGTTCGATTCCCAGCGCTGACGCGTGATATTATCATTTAATAAAATGTTTTTTTTTTATTTTTTTTATAACTTCTATGTTATTTAATGGATTTGATAAAATTTTCAGCATAAATCCTTATATTTATTAAAACAAATTCTAGTTGACCTAACTGGGGCAAGTCTGTTTAACCAAATCAACACACCAAACTCAATTTGGCACAAGAGACGCCGTGGTGTTGTGGGTAGAGTCGGTGGCATGCGAAGCGCGTGACCCAGGTTCTATTCCCATCGCTGCCGCGTGATATTATCATTTATTAAAATGTTTTTTTTTTTTTTATAACTTCTATGTTACTTAATGGATTTTGATAAAACTTTCTGCATAAATCCTTATATTTTATTAAAAATACGGTTTTACCTAAAAAATTAAAAAAAATTTAAATGTGGCTTTATTTGCAACTGAACTTTTATTAAATTGATTTTGTGAAATGTGGAGCCAGTATCCAAAATATATAATAAAAACCAAAATAGTATTTTATTTTAAAAAAGCTATATGTAAAATTGTATGACTGTAGCTAAATTGATGTAAAAGACATGCTCAAAAAAGGAATCTCAATAATCTCGCATTCAAACATACGGAAAGACGGACGGACGGTCTACATATTTATTGAGCCTACACACCTTTAACAGGAACAGAGTCTGACGCAGTCGGTGGCGCCCGACTGCAACGTTCTTACTTGTTTTTCCTAGCCGTGGTGGCTTATACTTTTTAACTATTTTATAGATTGGTGAATCTCGGTGAAGAGAGGTATTTAATAATATCTTGGCGGTTAGGTAGTGATGTGGCTACCTTGTCGATGTGAATGTTCAATTTGTGTTTCTTGTTGAATCAGAAGATTACCTGTATTCACATTACATATACAGTGGTGTTTGTTACAAATGTGCAAATGCTTACATTTAGCAGGAGCAAGGCTAACGCCGGAGAAGAGGCTCAATATTATTTGTTTTATTTAAACTCTAATTTAATTTAACTATTAGGTTGAAGTCGTCAGCATATGCGCTTAGTTGTATTTCTCTGTATAGGTCAATGGTTTCCGAAAGTTTTAGATATGCAATGACAAATATGACTACGGACAGTGAAGATTCTTGCGGGATACCGTTATCCAATGGGAGGATTATCGACTAATATTTACATACTTTGACTTTTATTTCCTATTGGTCACGAACTTTTTGACATAGTGAACTATCTTGGGCCCAATTTTTCATTTAGTTAGTTGGTTAATTGCGGCATGAATGACGATTTTTTCACATGCCATGACAAAGTCAAGAAAAATATTGATATATACTTTTTTGTGTTTAAGGATTTAGTTATCAGATCTATAAAAAGAAGACAATCCATAACTGATTTACCTTTTCTAAAATCAACTTAACTAATATGTAGAAGTTTGTTCGTAGTGACAAACCACCATAGTCTTTTGGCATTCAATTTGTCGGGTAATTTTGCCATGCATGAGTTAAGCGATATAGGTCGATAGGAGGTAATTCTTGTTTTGTCTTTGTTTCGCTTTAAAATGGGTATGACGAAGGTTAGCCTATATTTTTGTGGTATGCATTCAATTAGATATTAGTTGTACAAGGCTATTATCCTTCTTTTTTATTTCATATGGCAATGCTTTTATCATCGAATAGCTAAGTCGGTCTAGTCCTGGGGTATTTCCTTTCAAGGAGTCAAGTGCAGATGAGAATTCAGTAAAGGTAATATCGTTCTCAATATGGAGAGCGGGTTTTCCTGGAGTAAACAATAAACTGTCTGCTAAGATTCTTGTTTTGCTGGTTAAAAATAAGTTGGAAAAGTTGAGATCGTGTGACTCCGAAGACCAGTTACTGCAGAAAGCATCGGCAATATCTTGGGACTGTGTGATGTTGTTTATCAAGTTCATATATTGCATACAATGTAAGCTTTTTGCGGGACTTAATCCGCAGAAAAGCTCGAATATTGTACCAAATTTTGCGTATGGGGGTCAGAGGGTTAATTTGCTTAGTAAATTGTAAAAATCAGTAAAATGGTAGATTCTTTTTGGGAAAGCTGCGTTTAAATTGTGCATTTTTTCCTGTAGTCAAGTATGTTACATGTGAAAATATTTATTTTCAGCAATCGCCAAGCAAGGTCCTTCTTTTTCTTTAATACCTCAAGGTCTTTTTTCTATCAGGGGACACTATGAGATGTTTTGGGAGATGCTATTGGAATACTTTGGGCACTTCTAAGTATGATTTTATTAATAATAGCTGATTCTTGGTTGATGTGGTAATTAGTATGAAAGAATTGTGATTGCAAGCGACAGTAGAATAAAGATTCCATCCAGTCTGTTTTTTTGGTCTTAAACAATGGTCTGTGTGTTGGGTTAAAATTGAAATAAGATCAGTATGGGTTAGAGTGTTATGAGTGCAGAAGTGTAACAAGGGTAACAAATTTCTCTAATATCATTAATTTACTGTTATTGGTAGGCGAGCTCCATTTGTTATGTTAAGAATTAAAGTTGCTTATTCAGTGCTGATAATCGCAGATCAGCTGATCGCTAAGATTAAGTTTTCCATTGCATACTTTTGGACGCCACACCACCCCTTATTCACTTGCATACCTCTAGGTGGTTCCTATTATTTCAACATCACAGCAAATCAGAACGCAGCCAACTCCGAAGCTCGTACAGCTAAGACGTCAGTGGCTCCGATGACTGAAAGAATCAAAAGAACAGCAGAGATGGAAGCTCGCCTAATGAAGGTTATCAGTCGATCTGAAATGAATTATATTCATCCTTTTGGCAGTACAAGGATGGGAGCCAAAAACTACCAAGCGCAAGCAACTAACCTCTCCTGTACTGGCCAAAAAGAAAACTTTTGTTTTGGAGAGTCGAGCACCAGCGAAGCCGCCGCAGCTGTAGCTGCGAAATGCCGGAGCCAGAGACTGAATCTCCAATGGCAGATCAGCCAGCAAAGTCTACAAAGCCTCGGATACCTCCCATCTGGTGTCCTAACATTAGGTCTATTGCCAAGCTGCAAGAACTTGAAATTAAAGCCATTGCCCCGGACTCTTAACTTCTCAAGCCAAGAAAGAGTGACACAGGAGTACTTACGAGCTCAAGCAAGGATTACCGCGCAGCTGTGGCTCACCTCACTGATGTGGGCATACAATTTCACTGCTATCAGCTAGAAGAGGATAAGCCATACAATATATGCTTTAGAGTACACCACAGCACTGATCTCATAGCTATAAAAGAGGAGCTTGCAGCAAAAGGTCACAAGGTGACAAATGTGCACAACCCATTGAGCCGTATCGATAAGAAACCCCTCAACTTATTCTTTGTTGATGTTGCTCAGGCATCCAACAACAAGAAAATACTCTATATTCGCAAATACTCGATATAACGACCTAATTTAATGCCACCGGTGCCAGGAGTTTGGCCACACTCAAAGATACTGCCACAAGAACCCTAGGAGCTCATGCCTCAAAAGACTGCATCAGGGAAAGGGACCAAGCTCCCACTTGCGTCCACTGCGAACTTGAACACCCGGCCAACTAGAAGGGCTGTGCGGTGTACAAGCGTCTCTCTAAGCTGCTGGCCCCAGCACAGAAGCAGATGACACAGTTACCTGCTACTCAAATAGGCCACCCCCACAGCAGCTTCGCTCCTATGCGGAACAGTAATGCTGTTCTTCCACACTAAACAATACCCACCAGCGGTTTCCCGCCCAATCCCCAGCTCAGTACTAATCTTCGAAGCGTTACACAACACGAGATACAGCATTATGGCTAGTGGGGCCCCTACTCGGTACCAACTTAATGGACCTAATCCCACTGCAAAGTCTGCAGTATATAAAGGCATCAACCACAGACTCCTGAGCATCGACGATTGCCTCGACCTTCCATCTGACCATCTCCCACTGGTTATTACCATACACGCGCAGCAGTGTGTGGCGGTCTTTAGAATATAACTAGAGTTGATGATCCACCCAGATATCGAGCTGAACTCTCCTGAGGATGTACAGAAAGGCTCCAAGACGCCGTAAGAGAAGCGGCTTTATCAGCAGCGCCGGCGCGCGCCGTAAACAAACGCAGCTGATTGGATACAACTCTCCCCTTACCGACGAAGCTCGATCAGTGCTGGGCCAGGAGACGATGGATGCTGACACGCTCTTCAGCTGACAAAAGGCGATACAACACTGCCACTCGAGAGCTCAAAGCTTTTATGGTGGAGCTGCAAGACGAATCAACAATGCACAACAGGCACACAGAGTGGTACACCACATCCTGAGCACCTCCGAAAACAAGCACTATTGCTCTGCCGTCTTTCTTGACGTCTGGCAGGCCTTCGACCGAGTCTGGTATTTGGGACTACTACAAAAAATAAGAACAGCTCTCCCAGGCCCGTTTTTCATGCTGCTGCCTTCTTATCTAAGCGGAAGGACTTTCCAAGGGTCTAAGGGGCAGGCACTATCGACTGCTAGACCAGTCTGAGCTGGAGTACCGCAAGGTAGTGTCCTCGGGCTAACGCTGTACACGTTGTTCACGTCAGATATGCCAACTGTCTCCTCAGAGACTGGATTCGCTGGATCTCGCGTGACTGCTGCCCTCAAGTAGCATCCGCATCCCTTCAGGCATATCTGCTCTCCTTTGCAAATTGGGCCAAAAGATGGTGCACCATCAATGCACAAAAATCGGGACATACGACTTTTGCAACATGAAAAGTAGACTGACAATGCGATCTCCAATATCTAGCGCCTCGAAGGTCAAATATCTTTGCGTCACTCTTGATAGAAGGCTGACTTTCAAGGCGCACATAAACAAGATGTTATCAAACTGCAATTATAAACTTAAGAAACTGGATTGGATGCTAAGGGTCCCCAGCAAGCTATCACTCAGCAGCAAAGTGACTATTTATAAAGCTATAGTAGCCACAACCTGTAGCTATGTGATGCCCCTATGGGGCTCAGCTGCGCAGTGTCACATAAAAAAAGTGCAAGCTATGCAGAACAAAGCCATGAGAAGAATTTGTGCGGATCTCTGTACTGCACTGAGATCTAGAGATCCCCATAGTGGCTGAGCTTATTGGGCGACATAGCTCGCGGAACATAGATACGCGGAAAGGCTGGCAATGCACCCAAATCAGCTCGCATTAAATTGGCCACAAACAATTGCAGGAGAAGACTGAAAAGGCTACACCCTAAGGACCGCATTAGAGACCAGTTGTAAATATTGTAAATAGTGTAAAATTATCGTATTCTAAATTGAATATACCGGCGCACAGCCCAAATTATTAGTTAAGGCTTAGATAGAAATGCGCTTTAGAGTTTAAGACAAATAGCAGGAATAAAATGAAATAATATATAATACTAAGAACTGAATACAGGTTGTTGAGGGTGAATTTTGCTTTGGGTTGAATATATGTAGAGACAATGCGAACTTCTTTTCTTGAAAAAATTTCGACACAAATAGCGTTAAATTCCGTTTTGAGTTTTTTTTTTTTGTATTGAGTCGCCATTCCTCCATATGAGGGGAGGAGTTTAAAGTATTTTGTGATAATATGGCAATTGGAGTTCACTGTAGTTATTCTTGAAGCCGTTTATATTCCATTGCATAATTTTTAAAGACATTTTTTTGGTACATTTGAGTATAGTGTAGAGTTTAAGTTTAAATAAAACCTAATTCTTTTTTTTTTACTTTTTTTTGTTTTAGATAGATTTGCTGTCGCTGTTATTTGTGTATTGGTGCTTGTTTGGGATTTTCGTTTTTGTTTTTGTAGGGTTTAAAGTTAGTGGCTAGAGGGTTAGATTAATCTTTAGAAAATATTCTTAGTTTTAGATCTTTAGAGGGCTGGGATGTATAGGATTTGTTTACTATGTTGGCAAGGTTACCGTCGATTTCCATGTCTTCTGTTACAATTTGATGTTGGTGATTTTTTGGTTGCGTTGTGGTTGTTGTTCTGGAAGATAGTGTTGTAGATAAGTTATGGCCAGAAGGTGTACACGTGGATAGGGAGTTTCCTGGTTGCTGCTGCTTGCTGATTTGTGTGTGTGTTGGCGTGCGTTGTACAATATTTGGTGTTGGACGTGCAAGTGTTTTGGCATATGAGTCTTTTAACTGTTATCTATTCTGATATATGTTTAATACGGGTTTGTGATCGATTTTTTCGGTGGTTTTTATGCTGTTAGTTCTTGTCGCTTAAGGAATGTTGGGCATTTGCGGTCGAGTAGGCTGTGTTGGTGGTCAATTTCCAGTTTATTTTCGCAGTTTAGGCAGTTTTTTTTGGGTTTTCGCAGATGTCTCTCTCGTTTGTGTGTTTTTGCATGTTTCTGAGCTCTTGCTAATATCCGAAATATCCGAAGTGAAGACAATTTTCGCATCGTAATGAAAAAGGGATATAAGGTTGAACTCGGACGGCTTCGTAGCCAATTTTGATTGATTCACGTAATCTGTGGGTTGCTAGTGTTATTATAATAAATTCAGTTTCTGTGAGTATGCAGTCTTGATGGTTTGTGTTGTTTGGTCGCCTTTTTAGAATGTTTCGCACTTAAGTTACGTTTTGTGTTTTTAATTCTTGTATGATTGTGTCTTCGCTTATGTTACGCAGTACATTGCAGTATATTACTCCTTTGGTAAAGTTTATTGTTTTGTGTTCGGTTTCAGTAATGTCCATTTTGGCTTTAAGAAGTCTAAGTAGTTTTAAAGCTTGCAGTTTGTTTTTAGTTTTGACAAGTAGGGAGCCGTCATTTGTTTTTTTTTGCATGTTTCCACTTCTCCACATGCAAAGTCCATGGTTTTTTATAACGAACGGTGATACCTTTTCAAACGATTCGTTATCGTTTCGTTTTAAGACAGTGTAATTGGGTTCGTTTAGTTGCTTGTTGTTGGATATAATGGCGTATTTGTTTATGTCTAGTGGTCCGTGCATGGTTGTTGTCTTTTGGGCTCGAGCCCGATGTAACTGTTTGCGGTGTGTGTTTGTTTTTTGCGTTTTGTTTATACCCGTGCAAAAAGGGTATATTAATTTTGGTCAGAAGTTTGCAACGCACAGAAGAAGGATCTCCGACTGTCTGTCTGCTACAGAGCTGAAATTTTTCACATAGGCTGGAATCTGCTGCAGGCATTGTATGTCTAGGAATCATCCGGATCGGACTATATCCTATAGCTCTTATAGGGCAGATTGGCTTTAAGAAATGTTTCAGTGGGATACTTCGGCGCTATTGAAGTCTTAGACTTGAAATTTGGAATATATACTCCTGAATCGCACCCCCATACAAAAAGATATAGCATATAAACCTGCGCCCTTTGCGTGGCAAATCGGGTAATAATATATCTTCTACAGTTTTGAAGCTAGAGCATCCAAATTTGGAAAGGCTTTTGACCTCCCGTTATGATTGATCATAAAGTTATATATCCACGCCTACTTGGGGCGCAGAAAATTTGAGAAGTCTATATAGTGCTTAACAAAAACCCTCTAATATTTTGGATGATGTTAGAGCTAGAGGCTTGAAACCTTAAGCATATCAGAAAAAACTGTATGTTCTACAATTTTATACCTACAGTCTCAAAAAATGACAAAAACGTTAGGCACTGTTTCGAAAACATTATAAAAAATTATATATATCCACCTTTGTGGGGTGTGACATATCGGAGAGAACTAGTTTTATAGATAAAGCTTTGATATATCGATTACTGTTGCCCTGCTCAATAGATTGACCTAAAATAATATATATCCACTTTTTGCGGGCGTGTCAAATCTGAGAAAACTTTATCTATATCCTTTACAATTGCAAGGGTATTACCAAACTTCTGCACGGCCGAAGTTAGCCCGTCCCTCCCGTTTAAAACCAATGTTGCCTATGTTTTGAATAAAATAAATTTTTAAGAATTTTTAATTAATAAGTGATTATTGTTGACATTAAATTAGACACGAAATAATAATAGCTCTATTTCATAGGTGATTTTCAGGAAAGCCTTAAGAATATTAATAATAAAGAAATTAAATGCATGAAATATAGTAAGCGTAAAAGGAAAATGGATGGAGTAAATTGTGGTTATACCAAGAATGGGACATTAAAAAATATTATTAACAATACTGTACAGAGCAAAAGGTAAGTAACGTTACTTTGTTAAAAATACATTTATATAAATTCGAAACTTGTTTTGAAAAGTTTGATAATCACAGAATAAATATAGTTAATTCTAGTCTTTTTGTTGGTCAAATATAACTATAGTTTAATACAGTCCGGTTGGTCGTTCCCTCGTCCGATAAATTAATAAAATTTTTGGATGGTCCAACAGGGTGCATGGAGAATTACTATATCATTTGCGATATTAACTGTATAGTTAAGAGCTTTACTTTAGTTCTTGGTCTGTACGATGATAGTGTTGTTTGATCATTTCCTGGTTTCTGTATCATGAGTTTTTTCAATTTTTTTTGGGAAGTATCCAAGTCTATTAATTGCGTTGAACAGTGTAGAGATGAGGCAAATAGGACAGTTCAATTAACATTTTTGGAGTTATTAGATATCCGTCGGAACACTTTTCTGTTTTTATTGTTCTCTGATGACTTTTTCAACCTCATTCGGCTGAATGTCAATTGGCTCGGTCACAGTTCGGGTGTGAAATTGTGAGGAGGGTAGTACAAATGAATTGGTTGCAAGATGTGGTTGAAATGTTGAGGCAAATAGGCTGACTTTGACGATAAATGCTCTATTTATCGGTTTAGTGAGTTTTCTTCATCTCGATAATAAATTTTGGTTCCATTGAGTACTTTTTCGTCCGGATGATCTGTACCAGTGAACAAAAACCCCGTATTTGGTAGTAGTTTTTTTTTTTGTGAGGTGTCATACACGAATTCAAGTTAATGCCGTGTAACGCCGTTGGCATTCCACATGACTATTCGAAGAGAAGCCATTGATTATTTGGATTGTTGAGATGCAAGCATCTGTATTAAGGAATTTTGATTTTGCATAAGGGTTTCCATTGTTGTTCTCATGAATGACATATAGTCCATCATGCTTTCCTGGAGACTGAATACAAGCGCTTCAATAGTGCTTTGTGGCTCCATGGGCTGTGGAACGTTTGCCCTATTCGGCTCTGATTGGATTTCATGAGGTAATGATATTGTGGGGCCTGGTTTTTCTAGACCTGTTCTTGGAGCACTAGCAAACGAGATGCCCTTAATGGTGTTTGCGGCACCAAATGAAGACCTCGCCACATCTGTGGAAGTTTTTATATTTGAGTCCCCCAATGTTTTCTGCGGGTAGATTTAATTCCTTTTTGTACAACTTGAAGTCCTTTGGAGCTTTTGAGCTGATATCTATAAAAGTTTTTACTTGCTTCATTCAGGTATTTGGTCACTACACGGTGGTCTCCTGCTACATAGATTTCCACTTTTGTTTCGTGAATATTTCCATTTATTAAAGGTACCTCAATGGACTCGCCATTATTATTGCCACGAATGATTTTTCGTTTGTGTCGATCCATACCAGTCTGCACAGCCAACCCGTTTTTGGGTTTTGTTTTGGTTTATTGGTTTGCATATTATTGTTGTTGCTGAAATTGGCACTGCAACTTACACTGATGAGTTTTGTGTTAGCGTTGCAGATATCTTAACGGAGTCGTAAGAGATCATTGTGCTTGTTGTTAGTGTATCATGTGTGGAAATTAAATTATTCGCGATTAATGGAGACCTGCACTGCAAGCTCCATATATTTTGATTATTTTTTTTTGTTTTTACTGTTGATTTGCTGATTTTTGTCGGACGCGCACGAAACACGTCTGTTTAATATGATTATTCGTTATTGATGACATTATTAACCCCCAAATATTTCACACTTTTTCTTCCAATCGATGTCTATTTGATTCAATTGAATATATCTATTTAAAAGTATATGTCTTTCTACTGAAATAAATGACCTGAGTTTTACCTCTGTTATTTAGAATCATACATTTGGAGAAATAGAAAAAGGTAGTTAAAGATATTCAGGAGGTTGATGGCGGGAGTTAGGAGGGTTCCAGAGAAGAAGACAGCTGTGGAGCCCGCAAAACTGGATTCAGGTCAACCACTCATGTTAGGGAAGTCAGTGGAAATAATTGTTTTAGAGTTAGATTTAGTACAACCCAAAACTGAAATGAATTTATTAATTTTGTTAGTTCTAGGGGAAATTTCAAGATATTCATTTGTATCTGTATTAGTCCGTCCGTAATAGCTATACCCATAGATTTAGAAGCAGAGACGTTGGACTTTTAACATTTTTATACCCGTACAAAAAATATATATTCATTTTGGTCAGAAGCTTCCACCGCACAGAAGGAGCATATCTCACTACGCAAACTATATATTTTATTGATCAGCACGATGAGCTGAGTTGATATAGCTATGCCCGTCTGTCTGTCTGTCCGTCTGTATGTCTGTCCGTCGGTCTGAATCAACGCGTGGCCAATCGGGAAAGTCTATATAGTGTTTAACATAAATCCTCTAATAGTTTGGGTGCTGTTTGAACCAGAGAGTTGAAACTTAAAACATATATTTGAATGGAAAAAAAGACATAGTATAGTATATGTGAAAACTGTGTCTTCTACAACTTTACGTCAAGAGACCCTAAAATTGACAAAAAAAATTATAAAAAATGGGACGTGGCAAATCGGAAAAAACCATTGAATCCAAATTTTTATAATTAGAGCCCCAAATTTACACATATATATTACTGTTGCCTTACTCAATAGATTAACAAACCAGTATATACATAAATTATATACATATAACTGCAGGGCAGACCCGACTAGAGCGTTCTTACTTATTTTATTCTGGCTTACTCATCTTCTTGTTTCCTAACTTGTTTGATATTTTAAAACTCCACTGATCAAAAAAGTCATTTTACAATTAATTTGGAAAATTTTTAAGATCCTCAGGGAATTTTAACACATGGCAACAAATTGTGATTAAATTTATTAGCCATGAAGAGAACTGCACTTTTCAGAAGAGTTTTAACGTGTTGAATCGGAGTCTTAAACTAGAATTGCCTGTATACATCCAACTATAATTGTAATCATATTTTTATATCCAAGTAAAATTGTAATCCTTTCTTAATTTTATACAGTGATCCATGTATAATTATAATCCTTTCTTTACTTTATATAGTGACCTACGCCCAGTATACAGTTTAAGCCCTCCGTTTCCATATCTCTCTACCAAAATACGTATTTTTAAAAAGAGGAAGAAAACATGGTGGATGATAATGCCATCAATTACGTAAGTAATTAATATCATTTTTCCATCCACATCACATTCACCCACATAGACGTATCACTATGCTCCCCCAATTTACCCCCTTCGCTAATTGGAAGACAGTCGACGTGGGAGCGAGCACTTCCCAATTCTGATCTCCTCTTCCCACAGACACAACAACTAACTTTTCCAGTCCCTTCTTCAGAATAAAAGAAGCAGACTGGCCCCTTTTCCAAAAACTTACAGACGATATAATACCTAAAAGCACTAACATCAACAAAGAAGTCGAAACTCTAAATAAAATATTACTGCAAGCCGCCCACCACAATATACCACAAACAGCCCCACATCACTACAGCAAAAACACCCCTGGTGGAATAAAACCGAGCTTAGGGCAAATAAATTCAAATGTTGGCAAATATTCAAGCGCAACACAAACACTGACAATCTTCTTAAATATAAAATAGATAATGCACTTTTCAGAAGAGAGCTTAAAGCATCAAAGACACAAGCTACAACTGATTTCACATCCACGATCGACCCAAACACCCCCTCTGACAAAATATGGGCAAACATCCGACGACTTTGCGGACTTAACCCAACAAGGACGATACACTGTATTACAGACACAACCAACAACTTACCTACGACTGACACAACCCACTTATCTCATCTCTTTGCCCAAAGACGCAAACTTCACCCAAAACTTCATTGATAATAAATACGCAAACAAAACAGCTACCTACTCCAACAGCACAGACAATAGACATTACACTCCCTTAAAGGAAGAACTCCCGGCCTTAACAGAATATTATACCCTATGATTAAAAACAGCTCCTACGCATTAAAAACCAGAATCACAAACCTCTACAATGCAATTTAAAACAACTTTATTTCGCAATCCTTAAACAAACAAGTAAGAACGTTGCAGTCGGGCGCCACCGACTGCGTCAGACTCCGTCTTTCCGTATGTTTGAATGCGAGATTATTGAGATTCCTTTTTTGAGCATGTCTTTTACATCAATTTAGCTACAGTCTTCAAATTTTACATATAGCTTTTTTAAAATAAAATACTATTTTGGTTTTTTTATATTTTGGATACTGGCTCCACATTTCACAAAATCGATTTAATATAAGTTCAGTTGCAAATAAAGCCATATTTACATTTTTTTTTTTAATTTTTTAGATAAAACCGTATTTTTAATAAAATATAAGGATTTATGCAGAAAGTTTTATCAAAATCCATTAAGTAACATAGAAGTTAAATTTCATGAACAGTAACCCACATGCCAAATTTGGATGCTCAACGTCGAAGACTGTAGGAGATACAGTTTTACCCTATTTGCCACGCCCCAAATGGGCGTAGCTATATATAACATATATTTTTGGGTAGAGGTAGGATACTAGTATATATATTCCAAGTCCCAACTCTTTGACGGCAATATTGCCGAAATTATCACGGTTTTAGTAAAAGATATAGTAATAGAAGAAGTGGATATATAACTTTTGATATATCTTAAGAGGAGGTCAACAGTATCCCACATGCAAAATTTGGACGCTCTAGCTCCAAAACTGTAGGAGATACAGTTTTATCCGATTTGCCACGCCCACAATGGGCGTATATATATAAACTATATCTTAAAACGTCCGCGTGGTGTACACGAATATATATTCTAAGTTCCATTTCTTAGACTGCAATATTGACTAAAATAACAGCGTTTTAGTTTTAATAGATATAGCATTTCCCGATTTGCCACGCCCCCTTTGGGCGTATCGGAAAAATACTCAAACTTGATCTGACGCGGATATACACGAGTATATATTCCAAATCACAAGTCTCTAGCTTCTATAGTGTCCAAATGCTGCGCGTTCATACAGATAGACGGACAGACGGACAGACAGCAAGACGGACATTGCACAAATCCAATAGACTCTTTTTTCCTTTTGGAACAGAGTCTAAATATTAATGACCAACTATAGACGCATCTCCCATAATTGCTGCCTATCTAAACACTAGATAAAATAATAGCTAAACGTTTTTAGTCACCCAAAATAATCTCATTCATCCCAACCAATCAGAATTTAAACATGGCAAATCGGTTTCAGACGGTCTCCTCCTTGCAGACCACCTGATAACCAAATCGCACACCTCTGTCATTGCCCTTGACTTCTCAAAGGCCTTCGACAGAGTAGCAGTACACTTTATTATCGACCAGCTAATAGAAAGTTCAACCAAAAATAATAGGCTTCGTCAAAAACTTTATGTCAAACAGGACAATAATAATAAAAATCAAAAATACCATAAGTATGACATACCCGCTCTATAACGGCATCCCCCAGTGATCACCAATATCAGTTACCCTATTCCTAATTCCCTACAATAGACTCGCAGCCATTACAGCATTCAAAAAGATATACAATTCAGCTCCTACGCTGACGATTTCTTTTTAATTATATCCGAAAATAAACAAAAAAACCCAACACACAACCTAGACACCCCATTTTCAAGCATCCATGAATAGTGCTCAATGGTACACAGCCTAAAAATCTTAGGGATAACAATGAATAATAAATACAGATAGGACTCTTACATAAATACATCCTACCAGCCAAAATCAACTCTCAACAAACTCAAATGTCCTTCTGTCTGTCTGTGCGTTTGTATGAACGCGTCGATCTCAGAACCTGTAATAGTTAGAGACTTGAAATTTCACTAAGGTCCTTGTATACAGCGCGCTTATTGAGTTTGTTGCAGATATTCGATAATATTTTCCGTTTCCATGATATTGATTAAAAACGGTTTGAAGATCCCGTTTTTCGACCATACATCTTTCAAACTAAAGTTACCAAATTTTGCATTAAGCTTTTTATATTTAAAATATATTTTGAATACCTTCTCCAATTTATATATAATACAATTTTATTAAAGTTCAGTTGCAAATAAAGCCACAATTTAATTTTTTGTTTTACTTTTTTTTTTTAAGCTATTTTCACATATTCAATAATATAAAACGTTTCAATGCTGAAAATTTAATCAAAATCCGTTAGGATTAGGACAGAAGTTATTGAAGAAAACATTTTGTCAATCGGAAAAGCATGCTGCAGCAGCGCCAATTGCAAGCATATGTGGGCACACATGCATTGAAGAGCGTGTACTCTTTGTAATGACAGAGTGTGGCGTCATAGTAGAGACGGTGGCTTGTAAGCGAGGAAGTTCAAATCCCGCTGCGGTCAACATTTTTATACCCTGAACCCATTGAAAATGGGAATTCAGGGTATAATGGTTTTGTGACAATGTATGTAACAGGCAGAAGGAGGCGTGGCAGACCCCATAAAGTATATATATTCTTGATCAGGACGACGAGCTGAGTCGATCTAGCCATGTCCGTCTGTCCGTCTGTCCGTCCGTCCGTCTGTCCGTCTGTCCGTCTGTCCGTCTGTCCGTCTGTCCGTCTGTCCGTCCGTATGAACGCAGTGATCTCGTAAACCACAAAAGCTAGAGATTTGAGATTTTAGATATATATTCTTGTATACCATACGCAGTACAAGTTTATTTTTTTTTTTTCGATAACTCATCCTATTTCCTTATTATCGATAACAATCGATATTTTGACTTTGTTTTTAAGCTATAACTTTTAGACCATAATACCTAGAGACGCCAAATTGACTATGTAGGTTGCTGTGATGTAAATACAGATAATAAACTTATTAAATTTTGGATACCTCTCCCCATTAGCCCCATAAGTGGAAAAAACGTATTTCAAATACTAGGGAGTTGGGATTTCGTATATATACACCTCTAGATGTCAATATTATGTCCTGAAAATTTCATTAAGAAAGTAGATCTAGAACCGAAGTTATTTAACAATGAATTTCTCATAATGCTGCATAGAATGCAGCCCAAGCGTAGCCGCTAAATCATCTACGCAGTAAGCGGCGCGCGTGCTTGTGTATGTATATGTGTGCGTGTGTGGGTGCACGCAGAGGGTAATATGTACCGGTAAAAGATATAAGCTAGATTGTTTAAAACACTGCCTCGGACTTGGTTCAGGGGATCTCGTAGTCGGGCAGACCCGACTAGAGCTTTCTTACTTGTTTTGTTTGTTTTGAATCCGGGCAGTCTCTAGTAGAGCGTTTGAACTTAATTTTTATACCCTGAACCCATTGAAAATGGGAAATCAGGGTATAATGGTTTTGCAAAAAGTATGTAACAGGCAGAAGGAGGCGTGGCAGACCCCATAAAGTATATATATTCTTGATCAGGGCGACGAGCTGAGTCGATTTGGCCATGTCCGTCTGTCTGTCCGTCTGTCCGTCCGTCCGTCTGTCCGTCTGTCCGTCTGTCCGTATGTATGAACGCGTCGATCTCAGAACATATAAGAGCTGGAGACTTCAAATTTTGCATGATGGTCTGTGTATACAGCGAAAATATCGAGTTTGTTTTAGATATTCGATAAATTTTTCCGTTTCAATGTTATCGATTTAAAACGTTATCAAGATTCAGTTTTTTGACCATATCTTTTACATATTTTTAGCTACAGCTCCCAAATTTTGTTTTTAGCTTTTTATAAATAAAATACATTTTCTATTTTTTCATATTTTGGATACCGGCTCCACATTTTACAAAAAAAATTTATTTAAAAAAAAAATTATCAAAGCCACAATTTAATTTTTTCAAATTTTTTAGTAAAAACCGTATTTTCAATAAATTAATAGCATTCAATGCAGAAATTTGCATTCAAATCCGTTAAGTAATACAGAAGTTATTAAAGGAAACATTGTAAAAGCACGCGGCAGCAGCCTGTACGTGTGCACACATACATTCAAATCAACTACGCAGTAATCTGCGGGCGTTTCTGTGTGCATGGTATGTATATGTGTGCATGTGTATACAAATGTGTGCATGTGTATATGTGTGCATGTGTATATGTGTGCATGTGTGTATGTGTGCATGTGTATATGCGCGCAGAGATAATATGTATAGATAAAACTAGCTGCCCCGACAGACTTCGTTCTGCGACATTTCAAAATGTGGTTATCCTCGTTTAGCCGAACCATGAATCGATATGCATAAAACTTCATCGAGCTCACCTTTTTGGTTGATTCTTGACATATAAAAGGATTATTGACTTTATTGTGATATCGAAATGTAAAACAATTTTCAAATAATTCAAGAGTAGTGCGTTATTTTTGTCATTAGTTGCATTTTATATATACCAGTTGTTGGATTAATCATGTTGATCAAAAAATGATTCCCATCCTCTCCTCGGCAAAATATTAAAGGGTATTGTAATGCATCATAGGACCGATGCGTTTCGCTAATACGCTTAAGGTTGCCACCATCACGTTGTTTAATGACAATGTCGCGAGACTCCATATACTCTCCAACAATCACAAAGGCAACTTCGTTTAACATTGGTGTGTTGAAACTCGCTCATGTTCTCCTACAGGTCTTTTGTCTGCTCTGATCACTATTTTATGATCGTCCGATGGCATCATTTCCAAGGCTGTTTTGAACAACTGATTACGTTCATGTAAAAGTTGTTGCAGCTCCATGATAATACATATCTCTCCTCGGTGAACGATTGATAGCACAGCGTCGATTTACTTCATCTAGAGAATTTC